>CAUYON010013927.1:0-17167 GCA_963573935.1 Arctocebus calabarensis
TTTTTGGTGCAGCCGTCATTGTTGTGTGGCGGGCCCGGGCTAGATTTGAACCTGCCAGCTCAGGTGTAGGTGGCTGGCGCCTTAGCCCGTTCAGCCACAGGTGCCGAGCCTCTTTTTTTCTTTGGAGACAGAGTCTCACTATGTTGCCCTGGGTAGAGTGCTGTGGCGTCACAGCTCACAGCAACCTCAAACTCTTGGGGCCTAAGAGATTTTCTTCTCAGCCTCCCAAGTAGCTGGGACTACAGGCGCATACCGCAATGCCTGGATATTTTTGTTGTTGTTGTTTTTGTTATTGCAGTTGATTAGCTGGCCAGGGCTGGGTTCAAACCCACCACCCTCAGTGTATGTGGCTGGTGCCCTAACCACTGTGCTACAGGCGCAGAGCATTTTTTTTTTTTTTGAGACAGAGCCTCAAGCTGTCACCCTGGATAGAGTGCTGTGGCATCACAGCTCACAGCAACCTCCAATTCCTGGGCTCAAGTGAGGCTAATGCCTCTGCCTCCCAAGTAGCTGGGACTACAGGCGCCTGCCACAACTCCCGGCCATTTTTTTTTTTTTTTTTAGTTGCAGCCATCATTGTTGTTTGGCGGGCCCAGGCTGGATTCGAACCTGCCAGCTCAGGTGTACGTGGCTGGCGCCTTAGCCCATTGAGCCACAGGTGCCAAGCCCCATTTTTTTTTTTTTTTTTTTTGAGACAGAGTCTCACTCTGCTGCCCAGGCTACGGTGCCATGGCTTCAGCCTAGCTCACAGCAACCTCAAACTTCTGGGTTCAAGCAATCCTCTTGCTTCAGCCTCCCACGTAGTTGGGACTGCAGGCCCTACCACAAAACCTGGCTAATTTTTATATTTTTAGTAGAGTTGGGGGTATCGCTCTTTCTCAGGTTGGTCTCAGCCTCCTGAGCTTAAGAGATCCTCTGGCCTCAGCCTCCCAAAGCTTAGGATTTCAAGTGTAAGCCAGGTCTGTACCCAGAAGTTTGAGGTTGCTGTGAGCTAGGCTGTCCCCACAGCACTCAACCTAACCTAGGCAGTGAGACTCCATCTCAAAAAAAAAGAAAAGAAATCTAAACATGTATTTGTCTAATCAGACTGAATTATAAGACAATGGATTACTCAATATTATGTTCCTAGTACCTATCTCAGCACCTTGCACAAAATAGATGCTTACTAACTCTTTGTTACATAAATAAATGCATGTCTCTTTTTCACTCAGGCCATTGTTGACAACCTCAGATTATTGTAGAGTTTCTGTCCCTACATCGTTAATCTTTGTTTTATGAACTTTTTTTCAGGAAGAGTA
Source organism: Arctocebus calabarensis (assembly GCA_963573935.1). Lineage (NCBI taxonomy): Eukaryota > Metazoa > Chordata > Mammalia > Primates > Lorisidae > Arctocebus > Arctocebus calabarensis. The sequence continues at coordinate 1,299 of CAUYON010013927.1, forward strand.
GAGCAAGAGAAAAGAAAAAAGTTCTGTCTTTTCACGTCCAATCACCTTTGAGGAGCTAGGAAGAGAGCAATTCACACTTGATTATCTTACAGCAGATAACTGAGCAGCACCTGAATTGCGAGGCAGTCTGGAGTTAGAGTTCTCTGCAGCCTGACTGGCCAGTTTTGAGTCACTGCAGAGCCATGCTTCCTTACTTGCCAGTTTTGGCTGTGGGCTACCTATTAACTCTGACCTTGAGCCAGACATTTCAATTTCGAGAATATGTCTTTCTTCAATTTCTGGGCTTAGACAAGGTGCCTTCACCCCAGAAGTTCCAACCTGTGCCTTATATTTTAAAGAAAATTTTCCAGGATCAAGAGGAAGCAGCAACCACTGGGGTCCTCCAAGACTTATGCTACATAAAGGAGTTGGGAGTCCCTGGGAATATACTTCGACTTCTCCCAGACCAAGGTAAGGAAATTTGGAGGTTTTTCTTTTTTCCAGACAATAACCCCAAAGTGGGAGTTTTGATGAAAGGAAAGAAGGAGAAATAATGACTACTGATGGCTTGTAGAAGGCTTTGTGCTGCCATTTTCTGCATGTTTTATCTCATTTAATCACAATCCTGAGAGGAAGGCAGTTATTCTTATCAAGTTTTTAACAAAAAGGAAATTAAGGCTCAGTGGGTAACCTGTAATCTAGTCAAGATCATACAGCTGGTGCATGAACAAAGTCAGCTTTCACAAATCTTTTTCTGAATCAAATGCATTGTCCTTCAGTTTAGATGAAAGAGGTGAGGTGACATTCGTGCTCGGTTTTCTCACTTTTCAGCTCACAATATAACATCCCGGTGCCTTCAGTGTAGCAAGCAGGGGACAAAAACTTTAAGCTCACCTTTCCCAGGAGTCCTGCTTCCCTTTCTGCAGGGCTTCCCTTGCCTTTATTGGGTGGAAAAAGTTGTTCTTGATTTGTAACTACTGAGTAATAATACATGCCATTGTCCTGTTCTCCAGGAAAGGATCCATCTATTAGTTCTAGCCGACCACCCAGTTCGTCAGGTCTTCTATAAATAGAGACTCCCGCCTGGTCCCCGCCCCTCACTCGCCCATCCGATTCTTATTCAAAGTCAGAGATGATTTCTGAAGATCTGCATGTCTATACAGCCTCTCAGGTGTTTCAGAGGCAGAATTGAAAGCCTGGGTTAGTGTTATAGCAACCAGAAAGAAGATTTGAATATTTATCTGTCCAAAAAGCATTTGTTGGATACCTTAACGGTGAGCTAGGAACTGTGTATGGCCTTGAGAATATGGAGAATACAGAGGGAAAGTCTGCCCTTTTAGAAGAGGTTATAGAAGAGAGATAGAAAATAGACGACTTCCAGTATTGTGTTAAGTGTGATGGTAGAGGCTCAGGGCCTTGGGCAAGGGGGATTGGGGGAAACTCTGAGGGAGGTAAAGAGGTAGGAGTGTCAAGGGTTAGTTGAAGGGTGTTCCCTGGAGAGGGTAGAAAACAGCGCAAAATACAGTTTGGAGAATGTTCCCCCTCTCTCCCATGGAAATAACTTTGATTTTGTGATGATTGTAATTCTGTTAAATGATACAGCAAAAGGACATAATCTTACCATCATCCTTCCCTGAGCCTGTGGAGAAAACCACCATTACGAGGTGGTGTGTATTCTTCCAGATTTTCTCTTATATATAGCTGATTTTTTTTTCCAGACACATTTTTTTTTTACCTTGTTGCCCTTGGTAGAGCGATGTGGTGTCACAGCTCACAGCAGCCTCCAGCTCTTAGGCTTAAGTGATTCTCCTGCCTCAGCCTCCCAAGTAGCTGGGACTACAGGCACCTGCCACAAAGCCCGGCTATTTTTTTGTTGCAGTTTGGCCAGGGCCGGTTTTGAACTCACCATCCTCAGTATATAGGACCAGCACCCTACTCACTGAACCACAGGCGCTGTCCTGATTTTTTTTTTTTTTTCCCCGAGACAGAGTCTCAATCTGTCACCCTGAGTAGAGTGCTGTGTCATCATAGCTTTGTGTCATCATAGCTTACAGCAACCTCAAACTCTTGGCTCAAGCGATTCTTTTTTTTGAGACAGAGCCTCAAGCTGTCGCCCTGGGTAGAGTGCAGTGGCATCACAGCTCACAGCAACCTCCAATTCCAGGGCTCAAGTGAGTCTCTTGCCTCCGCCTCCCAAGTAGCTGGGACTACAGGCGCCAGCCACAACGCCTGGCCATTTTTTGGTTGCAGCCATCATTGTTGTTTGGCGGGCCCCGGGTCTAGATTCAAACCCGCTAGCTCAGGTGTACGTGGCTGATGCCTTAGCCCGTTGAGCCACGGGCACCGAGCCGCGATTCTTTTTTTTTTTTTTTTTTGAGACAGAGCCTCAAGCTGTCTCCTTGGATAGACTGCTGTAGCATCACAGCTCATAGCAACCTCCAGCTCCTGGGCTTAAGCAATTCTCTTGCCTCGGGCTCCCAAGTAGCTGGGACTATAGACATCCATCACAATGCCCGGCTATTTTTTGGTTGTAGTTGTCATTGTTGTTTGGCAGGCCTGGGCTGGATTCAAACCTGCCAGCTCTGGTGTATGTGGCTGACACCTTAGCTGCTTGATTTATAGGTGTCGAGCCTCAAGCAAGTCTCTTGTTCCAGCTTCCCAGATAGCTTTCCAGGTAGCTGGGACTACAGGCACCTACCACAATGCCCTATTTTTTATTTTTATTCATTCATTCATTCATTCATTCATTCAGAGGCTCACTTTGTCACTCTCAGCAAAGTGCTATAGCATCTTAGCTCACAGCAACTTTAAACTCTTAGGTTCAAGTGATCCTCTTGACTCAGCATCCTAAGTAGCTGGGACTACAGGTGCCTACCACAACACCCAGCCATTTTTTAGAGATGGAGTCTCACTCTTGCTCAAGCTGGTCTTGAACTCGTGAGATCAGGCAATCCACCTGCCTTGGCCTCCCAAACACTGAGATTATAAGCATGAGCCACTGCACTTGGCCTTCTTATATATAATTGATTAACTTGGAATATTTTTTGTTTAAATGGGGTCGTACCATACATCCCTCTAATATTGTGAAGATCTCTTACACATAAATAGTCTACTTATCTTTTTGTGGTTTTTTTGAGACAGGCTCACTCTATGGCCTTAGGTAGAGTACCATGGCATCATCGTTGCTCACAGCAAACTCAAACTCTCGGGCTCAAGCAATCCTCTTGCCTCAGCCTCCCAAGTAGTTGGGATCACAGGCATTCGCCACGACATCCACCTAATTCTCCTATTTTTTTTTTTTTTTTTGTAGAGACAGAGTCTCACTTTATTGCCCTGGGTAGAGTGCCGTGGCGTCACAATGCTCACAGCAACCTCCAGCTCCTGGGCTTAAGCGATTCTCTTGCCTCAGCCTCCCGAGTAGCTGGGACTACAGGCGCCCACCACAGCGCCTGGCTATTTTTTTGCTTTTCAGTTCGGCCGAGGCCGGACTTGAACCCGCCACCTTCGGTATATGGGGCTGGCGCCCTACTCGCTGAGCCACAGGAGCCGCCCTATTTTTTTTTTTTTTTGAGACAGAGCCGCAAGCTGTCACCCTGGATAGAGTGCAATGGCATCACAGCTCACAGCAACCTCCAATTCCAGGGCTCAAGCGAGTCTCTTACCTCTGCCTCCCAAGTCGCTGGGACTATAGGCGCCCGCCACAACGCCCGGCCATTTTTTGGTTGCAGCCGTTGTTGTTTGGCGGGCCCGGGGGCTGGATTCAAACCCACCAGCTCAGGTGTACGTGGCTGGCGCCTTAGCCCGTTGAGCCACAGGCGCTGAGCCAATTCTCCTATTTTTAGTAGAGACAGGGTCTCACTCTTGCTAAGGATGGTCTCAAACTCCTGAGCTCCAGCAAGCCACTTGTGTTAGCCTCCTAGAGTGCTAGGATTATAGGTGTAAGTCACTGTACCTAGCCTTTTCTTTATTTTAATGGTTGCATGATATTCCAGTATACAGATATCTAGAATTCATACAACCAATGCCATGTTCATGGGCATAGATGTAATATAAATAGTGCTGCATTACATACACTTTTGTGTGTGGGTACATACCTTTTCTATTATTTCTCTGAGATAAGTTCTTAGAAGGAGATTGTTGAATCAAAGACTAGACCCATTTAAACTTGATAAGTGGCTGGCACCTGTACTCCAGCTATTTGGGAGGCTGAGGCAGGAGGATTGCTTGACCACAGCAGTGTGAGGTAACTATAAGCTATGATGTTATGGCACTCTACCTTAGGGCAAAAGAGTGAGACTCTGTCTCAAAAAAAAGAAAAAAAAGAAAAGAAAAGAAAAGAAATTTGGGCAGTGCCTGTGGCTCACAGGAGTAGGGTGTGGGCTCCATTTTCCGGAGGTGGCGGGTTCAAACTCTGCCCCGTCGAAAAACTGTAAAAAAAAAAGAAAAAGAAATTTGTTGAAGCATATCATACATTCAGAAAAGTATACAAATCATATATAATAGCTGAATGAATTTTCATCAGACTAAGCAGCGCCCAGATTAAGAACAGAACATGGCAGTGCCTGTGGTTCAAAGGAGTAGGGTGCCGGCCCCATGTGCTGGAGGTGAGGTGGTGGGTTCAAACCCGGCCCCAGCCAAAAACACCACACACACACACACACACAAAGAACAGAACCTGACCAGCACCCCCATCAATCCTTCATGTTCCTTCTAGTTAATCATTACTCCTCGGTGTGCTGACTTATACCATTACATGTTAGTTTTGTCTGGTTTTGAACTTTGCAAAAGTAGAAATTAGAATGTATCTTTTCTGTGTGTCTGGTTTCTTTCCCTCAGGAGATTTGTCCATGTTGTGTGTATTTGTAGTTCATTCTTAGTGCTGAATAGGGTTTCATTCTACTAATATTTACAATTTACTCATCCATGCTACACTGGGTGGCCATCTCCATTAGCTTCAATTTTGTTGATCTGGTAGCAAAACATGATTTAATGATTTGAATTTATATTTTTTTAAAAAGTGGTATGCATTTTCATATAGGTAATGTATCATTTTTATATTTCAAATAATTGTCTAATTATATATGCTAACCCTTTTTCTTTTTTCTTGAGACAGAGCCTCAAGCTGTCACCCTGGAGAGAGTGCTGTGGCATCACAGCTCACAGCAACCTCCAATTCCTGGGCTCAAGCAAGTCTCCTGACTCTGCCACCCAAGTAGCTGGGACTACAGGTGCCTGCCACAACTCCTGGCCATTTTTTGGTTGCAGCCATCATTGTTGCTTGGTGGGCCTGGGCTGGATTCAAACCTGCCAGCTCAGGTGTATGTGGCTGGCACCTTAGCCCGTTGAGCCACAGGCACCGAGCCCCTTTCTCTTTTTTTTGTTTGAGACAGAGTCTCACTATGTCACCCTTGGCAGGGTGCCGTGGTGTCACAGCTCACAGCAACCTCCAAATCTTGGGCTTAGGTGATTCTTTTGTCTCAGCCTCCCAAGTAGCTGGGACTATAGGTGCCCGCCACAATGCCCAGCTATATTTTGGTTGCAGTTGTCATTGTTGTTTAGCAGGCCCTGGGCTGCTGGCTTTAAACCCACCAGCCTCGGTGCGTGTGGCCAGCGCTGTAACCACTATGCTACAGGTGCTGAGCTTTTCTTTTTTAGAGATAGTTTTATTTTGTCACCCTTGGTAGAGTGCAATGGCATCACAGCTCACAGCAACCTTCAGCTCTTGGGCTTAGGTGATTCTCCTGCCTCAGCCTCCCGAGTAGCTGGGGCTTTTTTTTTTTTGAGACAGAGACTTACTCTGTCACCTTGGGTAGAGTGTTGTGGCTTTATAGCTCACGGCCACCTCAAACTCTTGGGTTCAACTGATCCTCTTGACTCAGCCTCCCCAGTGCATGCTGGGACTATAAGTATATACCATTACACTGGCTAGTTTTTCTATTTTTAGTAGAGATGGAGGTCTTGCTTTGCTGACTTGGTTTCCTGAGTCCAGGCAGTCCACCCACATTAGTCTCCCAGAGGGCTAGGACTGCAAGTGTGAACCACCGAGCCTGGCCCAAAGAAGTTACTTATGGTAAGGGGAAAACTGAAGATGCAAAAAAGTTTAAAAAGTGAAAGTATACTTTCTTGGTTCTTGTCCAAGGAATAGGCGAGGTTTGAAAATTCAGGCAGGGGGCTCGGTGCCTGTGGCTCAACGGGCTAAGGCGCCAGCCACGTACACCTGAGCTGGAGAGTTTTAATCCAGCCCAGGCCCGCCAAACAACAATGATGGCTGCAACCAAAAAATGACTGGGCGTTGTGGTGGGCGCCTGTAGTCCCAGTTACTTGGGAGGCAGAGGCAGGAGACTTGCTTGAGCCCAGGAATTGGAGGTTGCTGTGAGCTGTGATGCCATGATACTCTATCCAGGGTGACAGCTTGAGGCTCTGTCTCAAAAAAAAAAAAATTCAGGCAGGGAAGGAATCTTTGAAAACAGTGAGAGCACATCTATTTTCAAAAAAGGACATTATGGGGAATAATTGAAGAATCACAGTGTACCTTGATATTCAGTGAGGTGGTGGAAGATTAAATATTCAGAAATATAGGAATGGAAATTCTTGTCATTGACAGCTGTGGCCCTTAAGTACGTAATTACCTAAGTATGAGACATTATTGGTTTCTGGAGGTTCGGTCTCAGATAAATGACCTGCATTTATATTAAGCCAATCTGCTGGATTGGGCCAGCAACACCTGACAGTTTAGAATTTTTTTTTTTTTTTTTTTGTAGAGACAGAGTCTTACTTTATCACCCTCAGTAGAGTGCTGTGGCATCACACAGCTCACAGCAACCTCCAACTCCTGGGCTTAGGAGATTCTCTTGTCTCAGCCTCCCAAGTATCTGGGACTACAGGCGCCCGCCACAACGCCCAGTTATTTTTTTGTTGCAGTTTGGCTGGGGCTGGGTTTGAACCCTCCACCCTCAGTATATGAGGCCAGCACCCTACCCATTGAGCCACAGGCGCCGCATGGTCCAGAACAAAATGGACCATTTTGTTCATTTTTAAACATTTTTGTGCCTTGGCCTTCTGATGATTTTAAGAAGGGAATCCATACTGATGGATTTGGAATATCATACAGATAGTGGAATATGAAGTGAAATATATTACGGTGACTTTTATATCTTTCTTCCTATCTAGGTTTCTTTTTTTACTCAAAAAAACATTCCCAAGCTTCCCCTTGTCTACAAAAGCTCCTCTACTTTAATCTGTCTGCTATCAAAGAAAAGGAACAGTTAACAATGGTCCAGCTGGTCTTGGACTTGGGGCCCAATTCTTACTATAACCTGGGACCGGAATTGGAGTTGGCTTTGTTCCTGGTTCGGAATCCTCATGTGTGGGGCCAGTCCACCTCTAAGCCAGGTAAAATGTTGGCATTGCAGTCAGTACCATGGCCTCAAGGTGTCATTCACTTCAACCTCCTGACTGTAGTTCAGGATTGGAATAACAACTCCCGGAAGAACTTGGGTTTGTTTCTGGAGATACTGGTCAAAGAAGACAGAGACTCTGGGGTGAATTTTCAGCTTGAAGACACCTGCGCCAGACTGAGCCATTCCCTTCATGCTTCCCTGCTGCTGGTTACCCTCAACCCTGAGCAGTGCCTCCCTTCCTCCAGAAAAAGGAGGGCAGCCGTTTCTACCCACAAGACTTCTTGTAAGAAACTCTGTCACCGTCACCAGCTATTCATTAACTTTCAGGACCTGGGTTGGCACAAGTGGATCATTGCCCCCAAGGGATTCATGGCAAATTACTGCCATGGAGATTGTCCTTTCTCCCTGACCACCTCTCTCAACAGCTCCAATTACGCTTTCATGCAAGCACTGATGCATGCAGTTGACCCAGAGATCCCCCAGGCTGTTTGTATCCCCACCAAGCTCTCTCCCATCTCCATGCTCTACCAGGACAATAATGACAATGTTATTCTACGACATTATGAAGACATGGTAGTTGATGAATGTGGGTGTGGGTAGGGGGTCAGAAGTAGGAATTGAAGGAATATTGTTTGGGCAAATCTAATAAAACGACCTGACATGTCAATATACCTATGTTTATAATTTGTCTTCCTAGAAAATCTATCCTGATTAATTACATCTATAACCACCCACACACACTCTCTCTCTTATGCTGGAGGCCTAACAATCTTACTTAATTTCTGCTCTAATTCATATTCATTGTACATATGATAGAAAGAATTCCAGATTCTTTCCAGATAGAAAGAAACTGAAATTTACTAATGGTTTAGTATGGGCATGTATTACTCTGTTATTTTATAAACATTATTTTACCATTTTCTGAGGTAGGTATTTATGGGTTTTTTTCCTGCTGCTTCAGCCTCCCAAGTAGCTGGAACTACAGGCGTCTGCCAGAATGCCAGTCTAATTTTTCTTTTTCTTTTTTGTTTTTTGTTGCAGCTGTCATTGTTTGGCGTCCTGGGCTGGATTCAAACCCACCAGCTCAGGTGTATGTGGCTGGCACCCTAGCCTGTTGAGCCACAGGCGCCAAGCCAATTTTTCATTTTATTTTAAATATTTTTGAGATAGAGTCTTACTTTATTGTTCTTACTAGAGTGCGATGGCATCATAGCTCACAGTAACCTCAAACTCCTGGGCTCAAGCGATCCTCTTGCCTCCACTTCCCAAGTAGCTGGGACTATAGGAGCCCACCAACACTCAGCTACTTTTTTTAGAGATGGAGGCTTGTTCTTGTTCAGATTGGACTCAGACTTCTGAACTCAAGCAATCCTCTTGCCTCGGCCTCCCAAAATGCTGGATTACATGCATGAGCCACTGCACCTGACCTATTCATGCTTTAAAGATGAAGAAGCTGAGGTTTATTTATTTATTTATTTATTTATTTATTTATTTATTTATTTATTTATTTATTTGTTGCGGTTTTGGGCTGGGGCTGGGTTTGAACCCAACACCTCCGGCATGTGAGGCCAGCGCCCTACTCCTTTGAGCCACAGGTGCTGCCCCAGAAGCTGAGGTTTAGAGAAGCTAAATAACAAATTTTCATATGATCACCAGCTTTTCCTGCTAGGTCAGAGACATAGTACCAACAGTTACTTAAAAATATTTTTATTTTATTTTTAGAGACAGAGTCTCACTTTGTTGCCCTTGGTAGAGTGCCTTGGTGTCACAGCTCACAGCAACCTCCAGCTCTTGGGCTTAGGCGATTATCTTGCCTCAGCCTCCTGAGTAGCTGGGACCACAGGTGCCCACCACAATGCCTGGCTATTTTTTTGTTGTTGCAGTTTGGCCAGGGATTGGTTTGAACCTGTCAGCCTTGGTATATGGGACTGGTGCCCTACCCACTGAGCCTCAGACACCACTCTTTTCTTTCTTTCTTTTTTTTTTTTTCTGAGACAGAGCCTCAAGCTGTCACCCTGGATAGAGAGCTGTGGCATCACAGCTCACAGCAACCTCCAATTCCTGGGCTGAAGCAAAGTCTCCTGTCTCTGCCTCCCAAGTAGCTGGGACTATAGGCGCCCACCACAACGCCTGGCCATTTTTTGGTTGCAGCCATCATTGTTCGGCGGGCCCAGGCAGGATTTGAACCTGCCAGCTCAGGTGTACGTGACTGGCACTTTAGCCAGTTAAGCCACAGGCACCGATCCACCACCTTTTTCTTTTTTCTAGAGACAGGATCTCAGCTCAGCGCCTGTAGCTCAAGCAACTAAGGTGCCAGCCACATACACCAGAACTGGCTGGTTCAAATCCAGCCTGGGCCTGCCAAACAACAATGAAAACTACAGCTCCCCTACCCCCAAAATAGCCTGGCATTATGGTGGATGCCTGTGGTCCCAGCTACTTGGGAGGCTGAGGCAAGAGAATCATTTAAGCCCAAGAGTTTGAGGTTGCTGTGAGCTGTGATGCTACCGCACTCTACCGAGGGCAACATAATAAGACTTTGTCTCAAAAAAAAGCACTCACCTTGTTAAGTGCTTGATTAGAATGAGAAACACCATTCTGACAGATATCAGAAGGAAACCGACCGACTTTGGACAAATTAGTGGAACAATTACTAACTGGGATGATGTTGACAATGATAGTCTATATCAATATGTTTACAGGCCACTTTTGGATTATGTTTGTTAGAGAAAGAGCTAAGATGTTAATGTAACAGAAGAAAGATGAATAGTCGTTTTGATAAAGATGGCAGAGCTTTGGTGCAGCCTGCGGACCTCTTTATTTTGTGGGCCCAGGATTTTTTTTTTAGAGATGGAATCTATGTTGCCCAGACTAGTTTAGAATTCCTAGGCTCCATCCATCAATCCTCCTACCTTGGTCTCCCAAAATACTAGAATTATAGTCATGGGTGATTTGCCCACACAGGGCCCAGGATTCTTTTTCTTTTTTTTTTTTTTTTTTGAGACAGAGCCTCAAGCTCTTGCACTGGGTAGAGTGCTGTGGCATCACAGCTCACAGCAACCTCAAACTCCTGGGCTTAAGCGATTCTCCTGCCTCTGCCTCCCAACTAGCTGGGACTACAGGTGCCCACCACAATGCCCGGCTCTTTTTTGGTTGCAGCCATCATTGTTGTTTGGCAGGCCCAGGCTGGATTTGAACCCGACAGCTCAGGTGTATGTGGCTGGCACCTTAGCAGCTTGAGTCATAGGCACCAAGCCAAGGGCCCAGGATTCTTAATAGTGCACTCAGACTTGAATAAGGGGGCCTGATTAGCATAAATAAAATTTATATGCCAGTTACTGTACTAGGTCCTGGGAAAAAAGATTAAATGGTTACTTTCATTGCAGAGCTTAAAATATAGCACATTTAACTATAAATTATTTGAAAATATACAAGTAAAAAATTATATACCTCAATATATGCATATTTATTTACAAATCATATGAATTGATTGTTTTATTAATACATGTGCACATTTGAAAATGTACACATTAAGGTATTCATTTATTTATTTATTTAGAAACAGAGTCTCATTCCAACGTCCCGGCGTAGAGTACTGTGGCATCATAGCTCACAGCAACCTCAAACTCTCGGGCAATCCTCATGCCTCAGCCTCCCAAAAAGCTGGGACTACAGGCGTGGGGCACCACACTAGCTAATTTTTTCTATTTTTTCAGTAAAGACAGGGTCTCACTCTTGCTTAGACTGGACTGGAACTCCTGAGCTAAAGGAATGTTCCCCACCTGGGCCTCTCAGAGCACTAGGATTACAGACGTGAGCCACCTTGCCAGGCCTAAAGTTTTTATTTTTAGATCTGATAAAAAAGAAACGTTCTAATGCTATTTTCTCTTGTCTTGTCTCAGGGATCAAAGTTCTAAGGTTTTCCTTCACCCACTGAGATGTTTCAAGGTACATATGCCCCAGGTTGTATGCATCTCACTTTAGAGATTTCTACTTTGTCAGGAACCTGACTTTGCTCCTGTTTATAGAATATGACATTGACTTAAATAATCCTGATCTTCTGCCTCCAGCCTGATGTTGATCTGCCTTCCTTCCGTGGCCTTCCTTACCTTAAACCTTGAATTCTTTGGGCTAATTTCTAAAATTGCAGGTATATTATACAAACCCAACTGATCCCAATTCCCAGGGCTGCATTCATTTATGTTGACTTAATTTTTACTGCTACATTTTGGGTCCATGTGTTTAATATCCATATGAGTTCAAAAAAATTAAATGGGCTCTGCACCTAGAGCTCAAGCGGCTAAGGCATCAGCCATATATACACCAGAGCTGGTGGGTTTGAATCCAGCCTGGGCCTGCCAAACAACAATAACTACTACAACCAAAAAAAAAAATCAGGTGCTGTGGCGGGTACCTGTAGTCCCAGCTACTTGGGAGGCTGAGGCAAGAGAAATGCTTAAAACCAGGAATTTGAGGTTGCTGTGAGCTGTGATGCCATGGCACTCTACCCAGGGCAATAGCTTGAGGCTCTGTCTAAAAAAAAAAATTAAAAATTAAAAATAAAAAAAATTAAAGAGGCTATTTCCTCTTTCCAGGAGTTCTGTGGTTGGCTGATTTGTTCTGCTTCCGAATTAATCAGATTATCTTCTGAGGCCATCAGTACACTGAGAGCTTGAGAATGTGCATAATTGCCTTCATGGCTTTCAGACCTGCTTTATCCTATTTTTTTCTTTATGCCTGTCAGACTAGTCTGTAAATGGGCAGTATATGCCCTGTAGGTCAAGTTACAAGCTGTGTTTTGGGTAGGAGGGGACAGGGCAGGATTTTTTATTTTAAAATATAAATAAATTATGCATGTGTTACAGCACAGCTATTTCAATTTTATTTTATTTTTTATTTTTTTAAGAGACAGGGTCTTTTTTTCTTCTTTGAGACAGAGCCTCAAGTTGTCACCCTGGAGAGAGTGCTATGGCATCACAGCTTATAGCGACCTCCAATTCCTGGGCTCAAGCGAGTCTCCTGCCTCTGGCTCTCAAGTAGCTGGGACTACAGGCACCCGCCACAATGCCCGGCCATTTTTTGGTTGCAGCCGTTGTTGTTTGGCGGGCTTGGCCCTGATTCGAACCCGCCAGCTCAGGTGTACGTGGCTGGTGCCTTAGCCGCTTGAGCCACAGGCGCCAAGCCAAGAGACAGGGTCTTGATCTATCACCCAGGCTAGAGTGCAGGGGCCCAATCACGGCTCACTATAACCTCAAACTCCTGGGCTCTCACAATCCTCCCATTGCTGTCTTTTAAGTAGCTAGGACTATAGGTGTTTGCCTCTATGCCCAACTAATTTAAACAGATTCTTGCTATGTTGTGCAGCTGCTCTCAACTCCTGGCCTTAAGCAATCCTCCCACCTTAGTCTCCCAAAGTGCTTGGATTAGAGGTGTGAACTATGGCACCCAGCCTTAATTTTTTTTTAGATGAGACAGGATTTTGCTTTATCACCCAGGCTGGAGTGCAGTGGCATGATCATAGCTCACTGCAGCTCACTGCAGCCTTGAACTCCTGGGCTCCAGCAATCTTCCTTCCTCAGCCTCCAGAGTAGCTGGCATCACAGATACCTGCTATTGTGTCTAAGCACAGCCGTTTCAGAGCATTTTCCAACTTACAGTGTTATTTAGTGGCAAGCCTGTCTACTAACTCACAGATCATCAATCTGATTTAATGTGATTCAATTTCACATTTATTGAATACCTTTGTGGAGAAAAAGGAGACTTCTTTCCTCATGAATCCATAGGTCATGGCTGAGGCACCTGCAACATAAAACAATAGCCAAATTAACAAGAGAAAAAATATAAATTTACTCAATACGCATTTTATATTACATAGGAGTCTTCAGAAATGAAGACCTAAAGAAACAGGGAAACTTGGCTTGGCGCCTGTGGCTCAACAGGCTAAGGCATCAGCCACGTACACCTGAGCTGGCAGGTTCAAATCTAGCCCGGGCCCACCAAACAACGATGTCGCCTGCAACCAAAAAATGGCCAGGCGTTGTGGCAGGCGCCTGTAGTCCCAGCTACTTGGGAGGCGGAGGCAAGAGAGTCTCTTGGGCCCAGCAATTGGAGGTTGCTGTGAGCTATGATGCAAACGGCACTCTATACATGGTAACAGCTTGAGGCTCTGTCTCAAAAAAAAAAAAAAAAAAAAAACAGGGAAACTTGGGGTGTTTTTTTCAAAGTGTTTTTTTTTAAATTTGTTTGTTTTTAGAAACAGAGTCTCACTTTGTCACCCTTGGTAGAATGCCATGGTGTTATAGCTCACAGCAACCTCCTGCTCTTGGGCTTAGGTGATTCTCTTGCCTCAGCCTTCTGAATAGCTGGGGCTACAGGCTCCTGCCATAATGCCTGGCTATTTTTTTGTTGCAGTTTGGCTGGGGCTGGGTTAGAACCCACCACCCTCAGTCTATGGGGCCAGTGCCCTACTCACTGAGCCACAGGCGCTGCCCTTTTACTAAGTTTGATGAAGAGTAAACAGTCTCGAAGAAACATGATTGGACATAGGGGGCATGCTCTAATGGTGACAAGCTAGGGGGAACTTAACTAGGCCTGTTTGGTCAAATTCCTCTTGGCATCTCTTTGTCTTCAGGATAAGGGCATTTTTCCCCTTTTGGTAGTGGGGGAGGGGGTTACCTCTAGAAAGAAGGTTTTCTTCAGAGGAATGTCAGAGTCCTATTATGGCCTGCTTCTGGAGCAGGAGGACAGAAGGTGAGAGAGACATTCCTGCTTTTGCTGTTTCCTCAAATGCCAAAGTGCCTTATTTGGGGGTAATGTGTCTGGAACCCTATTACTTTGAAAGGTAGAACAAAGATAAGGCACAGAATCTGCCTCTGAGTGTTCATCATAAAATGACACTTTCCAAAATCAAGTCAGGCCTAAATTTTGCTTTATTTATTTATTTTGAGACAGAGCCTCAAGCTGTCACCCTGGATAGAGTGCTGTGGCATCACAGCTCACAGCAACCTTCCCCGGCCGGTTTCGAACCTGCCACCCCTGGTGTATGAGGCTAGCACCCTAACCATTGAGCTACAGGCGCTGAGCCAACGGTATTGACCTTTGAGGAGAGTTTTGACCCAAAACTGACATCTTTTTTTTTTTGCAGTTTTTGGCTGGGGCTGGGTTTGAACCCGTCATCTCTTGCATATGGGCTGGCGCCCTGTGGTCCTTTGAGCCACAGGCGCTGCCCCTGACATCTGTTTTAAACAGGAGAAGGGCATGCTTTATTCCTTTTTTCACTTTTTTTTAGGGTGGAAAAGATTGGCAATGATTTTCTTTTTCTTTTTTTTTTTTTTTGAGACAGAGTCTTGCCCTGGTACGGTGCCTGGTGTCATAGCTTACAGCAACCTCAAACTCCTGGACTCAGGTGATTCTCCTGCCTGAGTTTCACAAGTAGCTCTGACTTCAGATGCCCCAAGCTGGCTGTCTATAAAGCCTGGCTATTTTTAGAGACTCCCTCTTGCTCAGGCTGGTCTTGAACTCCTGAGCAGAAGCAATCCACCTGCCTCAGCCTCCCAGAGTGCTAGAATTATAGGTGTGAGCAACCATGCCCGGCCTGAGATTGGCCATGATTCCATTTGACAAGATTCTCTCCTTGGCTGAGCCAGGTGGGTCACTCCTGTAATCCTAGAACTCTGGGAGGCCGAGGCAGGTAGATTTCTTGAGTTTAAGACTAGCCTGAACAAGAAGCAAGACCCCATCTCTACCAAAAAAAAAAGACAAATTAGCCAGCTTGCGGTGTATGCCTATAGTCCCAGCTACTTGGACTAAGGCAGGAGAATCACTTGAGCCCAAGAGACTGAGGTTGCTATGAGATATAATGATGGCCATGGCACTCTACTCAGGGTGACAGCTTGAGACTCTGTCTCAAACAAAACAAAATAAAGCCAAAAAATCCAGATTCTCTCCCTGACAAAACTTTGGTCAGGTTCTTCTGAACTCTTATTTATTTTATTTTTATTTATTTATTTATTTGAGACAGAGCCTCAAGCTATTGCCCTGGGTGGAGTGCCATAGCATCACAGCTCACAGCAACCTCCTCCTGGGCTTAAGTGATTCTCTTGCCTCAGCCTCCCAAATAGCTGGGACTATAGGCACCCACCACAAAGTCCGGCTATTTTTTGGTTGTAGTTATCATTATTTGGTAGGCCTGGGCTGGATTCGAATCCGCCAGCTCTGGTGTATGTAGCTGGCCCCTTAGCTGCTTGAGCTATAGGGGCCAAGCCTATTTTTATTTTTATTTTTATTTTTTATTTATTTATTTTTTTTGAGACAGAGCCTCAAGCTGTCACCCTGGGTAGAGTGCTGTGACATCACAGCTCACAGCAACCTCCAATTCCTGGGCTCAAGCGAGTCTCTTGCCTCTGCCTCCCAAGTAGCTGGGACTACAGGCACCCGCCACAACGCCCGGCCATTTTTTGGTTGCAGCCGTCATTGTTGTTTGGCAGGCCC
>CAUYON010013928.1:0-29701 GCA_963573935.1 Arctocebus calabarensis
GTGGCGGGCGCCTGTAGTCCCAGCTACTTGGGAGGCAGAGGCAGGAGACTCGCTTGAGCCCAGGAATTGGAGGTTGCTGTGAGCTGTGATGCCACGGCACTCTATCCAGGGTGACAGCTTGAGGCTCTGTCTCAAAAAAAATAATAATAATAATGGCTCGGCACCTGTGGCTCAACAGGCTAAGGCACCAGCCACGTACACCTGAGCTGGCAGGTTCGAATCCAGTCCGGACCTGCCAAACAACAATGACGGCTGCAACCAAAAAATGGCCGGTGTTGTGGCGGGTGCCTGTAGTCCCAGCTACTTGGGAGGCGGAGGCAGGAGACTCGCTTGAGCCCGGGAATTGGAGGTTGCTGTGAGCTGTGATGCTAGGGCAATCTATCCAGGGTGACAGCTTGAGGCTCTGTCTCAAAAAAAAAAAAAATAATAATAATAATAATTTTCATTATTTCTAAATCTATGGATCTTTCTAGTCAATTATAACATTTCAAGGGTTCTTACTCATAAAAAACATTCATGAAATTTACAGAGTACCCACCCATTATGAAGAATGCTGGACAAGCCTATAATCAGGATTTACTGCACTGAATGGTCGTTTTCATCTACCAACCCTTACTTCCCAATTAACCTCTCCCATCACTGACCTAGAGAACCATCCTGGTTCTTAAGATCCTGCCTGATGACAGATAACTTTGTGCCATTTTTTGTCAGGTTTCCATTTGTGGTTATGAGGCATCCACCAATCAGCAAGCACAGCATAAGAGGATAAAACTCTTATTTATCTTTTCAAACAGCTTCAAGTATGTTGTATCCTGTGGATATCCCAAGACATCTTGTATGTAAATGATTGACAAAGTTCTCCTATAGAGCCTAAAGGGAGCCTTTGAGGATGAGATGGAACAGAATGATTTCTCCACGATACCAATGTCACTTATATGGCAGTTGTCCACATTCTCCTAAAAAAAAAAAATGAAGAACAATTTAGTTGTAGGCCTCCACCACACTTTATTCCCACCCTAAACACCCTAAATCATGCCGCCTGCTACCCAGACACATCATCATTTTCACTAATCTCTCAGGCAGGTGCTTCCCAGATTAGTTAGGAAGCTGTTTTTAGCAAAGAAGATACGGGATAATGATGAACACAACCTCGGTGGAAAGCTACTATAAGTGTACTGGAAAATAGATCAAAATAATTTATTTCACTTTTGCGGACAAGTTACCCACCTTCACGTGTGATAGGTGTCTTTGAGACTTCATCTTCCTATCAGGGCCCAGGAAAGTATTTCTGGTGAACCTCCTGGCCTAGGGTTGTTGCCCAGTGGTAGTGAGCTTTTCCCCTGGAGGATCCTCATGCCCCATCTCCACCTAGGGATCGTCAAAGGGAATGGGTCACTAACACTGTAAAGCAACAAGCCTATTCCTCTGAGGAAGATCTGGAAAAGAGACAAAAGAGAAATAAATGATTAAAATGGAGTTCACTGAGAAAATCTGTTAATCTAGTGGTTAAATTCAACCCTTTTCTTTTTATTGATTAGGGATGAACATTTACAGTTATGTAGAGCTCTTTATCTGGCTACCAGCCTAGCAACATGACATTTCCTATATTCACCTCCCCACCTCACCCCCTCCATTTTGTGAACTTTCCCTCATCTCCAAGAGCAATTTAGAGCTGAATAACGATCGAAATTCCTACACTGCATTTTATTTTCCAGTCTTTATTAATGAGCAATCCTTTAGAATATAAATTATTAGCACACTTGCATTCTCATCAGAAATAACAGTGAGGATGAGCGGCGCCTATGGCTCAGTGAGTAGGGCACTGGCCTCATATACCAAGGGTGGCGGGTTCAAACCCAGCCCTAACCAAACTGCAACAACAAAAGAAAATAGCCAGGCATTGTGGTGGGTGCCTGTGGTCCTAGCTAACTACTAGGGAGGCTGAGGCAGGAGAATTTCCTAAGCCCAAGAGCTAGAGGTTGCTGTGAGCAGTGCTACCGAGGATGATAAAGTGAGACTCTGTCTCTAAAAAAAAAAAAAAAAAGGAAAATACAGTGAGGGGGGCATAAGAAATCAAGGAGTTGAAACTAATGAAAGGAGAAGCCAAAGTTTTCTCAACCAAGGAAGTCATGAAGTCCCTTGGAAAAGCTCCAATACCTTCCCACTCTGAATTCTATAAGAATTCTTTTTCATGGGCTGCGCCTGTGGCCCAAAGGAGTGGGGCACCAGCCCCATATGCCAGATGGGGTGGGTTCTTTTTTTTTTTTTTTTGAGACAGAGCCTCAAGCTGTCACCCTGAATAGAGTGCTGTGTTATCACAGCTCACAGCAACCTCCAATTCCTGGGCTCAAGCGAGTCTCTTGCCTCCGCCTCCCAAGTAGCTGGGACTACAGGTGACCGCCACAATGCCTGGCAATTTTTGGGTTACAGCCGTCATTGTTGTTTGGCTGGCCCGGGCTGGAACCCCCCAGCTCAGGTGTATGTGGCTGGCGCCTTAGCCCATTGAGCAGATGTGGTGGGTTCAAACGCAGCCATGGCCAAAAACTGCAAAAAAAAAAAAAAAAATTCTCTTTCATATTGCCTCTGGCTTCTTTTATAAAGCACTATTTTAAAAACTGAGCAATCCACATCAATCAAAGTGCCTGCCTGTCACCTAGTTTTGCTGTATTCCCCTCTTTTAATTTGTACTTTAAGTATTGCCATGTTGGGATAATGTCAGTGTAAGTGAACTGTTTTCTACTCGATCTGCATAACTTTATTTTTATTTTTATTTTTTTTGAGGCACAGCCTCAAGCTGTCACCCTGGATAGAGGGCCGTGGCCTCACAGCTCACAGCAACCTCCAATTCCTGGGCTCAATTGAGTCTCCCGCCTCTGCCTCCCAAGTAGCTGGGACTACAGGTGCCCGCCACAACGCCTGGTCATTTTTTGGTTGCAGCCGTCATTGTTGTTTGGCGGGCCCCAGCTGGATTCGAACCCACCAGGTCAGGTGTATGTGGCTGGCGCCTTAGCCCGCTGAGCCACAGGCGCCGAGCCCACATAACTTTATTTTTGAAACAGAGTCTCACTTGTCACCGTTGGTAGAGTGCTACAGTGTCACAGCTCACAGCAACCTCAAACTCTTGGGCTCAAGCGATTCTCTTGTCTCAGCCTCCCAAATAGCTGGGACTACAGGTGCCCACCACAACACCTGGCCATTTTTAGAGATGGGGTCTCACTGTGGCTCAGGATGGTCTTGAACCTGAGAAATCAGTCAATCCACCTGCCTTGGCCTCCCAGAGCGCTAGGATTACAGGCGTAAGCCATCACACCTGCCTCTAGGTAACATTTTTTTTTTTTAAACAGAGTTTCCCCCTAGTAGAGTGCCATGGCGTCACAGCTCAAAGCAACCTCAGACTCTTGGGCTCAAGTGATTCTTTTGCCTCAATCTCCCGAGTAGCTAGGACTACAGGCACCTTCCACAATGCCCGGCTATTTTTAGAGGTGGAGTCTCCCTCTTGCTCAGGCTCATCTGGAACCTGTGAGCTCAGACAATCCATCAGCCTCAGCCTCCCAAAGTGTTAGGATTACAAGGGTGAGTCACCGTGCCTGGCTTCACATAACATTTATTGAACAACTTGTATAGTAGAGTACAACCAGAGTTCTAGGATAGTCAGAGAACCCAAGAATGGTCACAGGCATATAGAACCCCAGTTATGACAGCATTAAGCTCAGAAAATCTGTGCAAAAGGGGAAAAACAAGATACAAAAAGCTAGGCATCCAGTAAATAGCTCATACAGTCCCTGGAGCTCTCCTCTTCTACCTTTTAGCCAATTTTATTGTTCTTTAAATTAAGAAGTCTTCAACCTCTTAAAACAATGAAATGACCATGATAATGGCCAAACCAGAACTAATACAGATTGAACTGGTCCTATTCATAAACAAATTCTGAGAACTTAATATCAGCATGCCAAAGGAAGGCTGGAATAATTAAAAGGATGACTCACCAAAAGATGTAGGTTCATTCTCTTGTTAACTAGCTATATGAACAGAAAAGGAAATAATTTGTTGCCCTGTATCTCTCATTCTGCATTTATAAAATAAGGATAAAGCATGTTTGCCCTTACAGACTTCACAGGAGCCCAGCTGAGGTATAAATGAAATGAGCCAAACTTACTACAGAAAGGTTAAAATACATGTGTATATGCAAAAAATATGACCAAAATGGGCTTATGTCCTGCTTTTACACTTAATCTTAGCCAAAAGGCCGAGAAGCAATTATGTCCTGCTTTTAAAAGGAGAATTGAGGAAATTAAAAGCCCTTATAGCCAAAAACAGACAGCAAATCTGTCCCCAAATTATCTACCTTTTTCTCCAAGTATAAGTCATCCACCAAAATTAGCTGGAGCTTATTCAGATTCTCAAAAGGAAAGATATGGTAAATTTGGAGCCTTTTACAGCTGTTAGCAGTCCTCAGGTTTCACATGCTCAGCATGTCCTTAAGAAAAAAACACATGGTTTATTAGGATACTATGGCACTAGTAGCATATCAAAACTGTTACAAAAACCCCAAGCAAAAAAAGTATAACCTGAAGCATTATAGATATGTGTGTCTCCTGTCTCTACTTTCTATCCTGTTTGGTCTCCCTAAGGTCATGTAGTGAAAGTCACTGTTAACATCACAGGAGGATTAGGCAAATAAAGACAAAACAGCTACATGAAAATATAGGTCAAACCAATACTCTCCTTAAGGGTTGACTAAATTTGTGGCTAAAGGTCATTCTGGTGCTTAAAGTACTTAAAAGATACAAGGTAGGATAGCAGTTGCTACTATTGCCTGGAAGTGCAATTGTTGTGACTGTTTTTAATAATTGGCTCTCTGCTTTTACTATATATAGCAAAGGAGCTCACTAAAGCAGGTCTAAGGCAATTTTGCAGCCTTGAAAGCACTTTGTATGGTTATGGTAGGATGTTGTATAGAAAGCACCAGGTATTTTTTTTTTTTTGAGACAGAGCCTCAAGCTGTTACCCTGGGTAGAGTGCTATGGCATCACAGCTCACAGCAACCTCCAACTCCTGGGCTCATGCGAGTCTCTTGCCTCCGCCTCCCAAGTAGCTGGGACTACAGGCGCCCACCACAACACCCGGCCATTTTTTTTTTTTTTTTTTGCTTGCAACCGACACTGTCGTTTGGCTGGCCGGGGCTGGATTCGAACCCACCAGCTCAGGTGCACGTGGCCGGCGCCTTAGCCCGTTGAGTCACAGGCGCTGAGCCATCACCAGGTATTCTAAACCTGGGGACCTAGATTCCTGATCAGGGATTGCTATATTATAAGGTTCTTTGTGTCATTATCAAACAGATTGTAAGATATGGAAGATCACTTATTCAACTCTATTCTCTAGTTAAGACAGCTAGTAAGGCCAAGCATTGTTCTGTGATATTCTCAACATGAGCAGAGTAAGCTTCAAAATCTCTTGACAATATCCTTTTCCATCCTTAGATGGAAAACCCAGGATAGATACTTCACCCCCACATACAGGCTTCCAGTTAAACATGACAGTTTATACATATGTA
Source organism: Arctocebus calabarensis (assembly GCA_963573935.1). Classification (NCBI taxonomy): domain Eukaryota; kingdom Metazoa; phylum Chordata; class Mammalia; order Primates; family Lorisidae; genus Arctocebus; species Arctocebus calabarensis. The sequence goes on from CAUYON010013928.1 coordinate 5,555, forward strand.
TATGCATTTACTCTGCTCCTTCCTGTAACTCCATTAATGAAGGTAAATGAACACTCCATGTGCAAGCAAATTTATCTGAAGAAATCTTAAATGAATGGTTATGCTAGCTTAAATTCATTTATGGTATATAAAAGGAAACAACCATTCCAGTCTCCCCAAACCATATTTACAAGGTATGGCTTTATTTACCTTCTAAATCATATTTACAGAGTATTGATGCTTTAGCATTGAAGTCCACTAGTTCTGCCTATTACTATGGTAATAACATACTCAAGGAGCATTCCGTTTCCGTAAAAGAGAATCTAAGACCAAAGAAAGTGGTCACATTCTGGAACTGGTACAGAACCATATATACATTTTACTAGGGTTCAATATTCATTAACAAGAATTTTGAGAATGTGTCGTCTGACAGCCCAACAAAATGTCAAAGTATTTTGGATATAATCACCAAGTGGCATAGCCAGCCATGTGGTTTGCATACTCTAGCACCAGCCAAGTCACAGAAACATCACAGCTAGAAGAGATATATCAATAATCATGTAGTCCAACATTTTCATTCCCTAAGGAACTGGGAGCCCAGAAGATAAGACTAGCTTAACTAATAGTTGGCCAAGTAATCATATCAATAATGTTGATGACATGTTAAATCCACGTCTTCTGCCAGTTTAGAGGTCTTTTAACTCTGGGATTTATGCATGGATTGATTCTCAGGAGTAAGTGAACTTTCTACAAAACTCTTGCCATATTTTCATTTCACTGTAAAGATAGTCTGGATTAACCACAAGACTACCTCATAATGGAGGAATGCACTGACAGATAAGTGGCAAATAATCTAGTTTGCTGTTTGGAGATTATAGGAAAGCACAGAGGCAAACCTCATATAAATTTGTTTTGTGCCAAATGAAATTCAAATAATGTTGCTATGTGCTATAATAATAAGATTTCGTAGTAGTTCAAAAACAGCAATTTGGTTAAGTATATCAACACAGCACATGACAGTATAGACACGCCATGCTCAAAAGAAGCAATACTACAATGGCACCATATTTACATTTTAGTAGTTATTTATTTACTACTAATTTATATATCTGCTATGTTTTATAGTTGTATTATAAATCTAGGCAAGAATATTTTCTTTCTATTAATATATTTTCACTTAATAATACTCCCAATAAAACTAAAGGATCCATAAAATTATTTTTCTCTTAAAGGAAAATCTTTTTCTTTTTTTTTGAGACAGAGCCTCAAGCTGTCACCTTGGATAGAGTGCTGTAGCAGCACAGCTCACAGCAACCTCCAACTCCTGGGCTCAAGCGAGTCTCTTGCCTCCACCTCCCAAGTAGCTGGGAGTACAGGCGTCCACCACAACGCCCGGCCATTTTTTGGTTGCAGCCATCATTATTGTTTGGTGGCCCGGGCTGGATTTGACCCCGCCAGCTCAGGTATTCGTGGCTGGCGCCTTAGCCCATTGAGCCACAGGTACCGAGCCTTAAAGGAAAATCTTAATCAAATATAGCAAAATACTAATTACAAAATCTAAGTGGTAGGTGACACAGATACGCACTGAACAATTCTTTCAACTTTTCTGAAAATGTTAAGGAAAAATCTGAGAAAAGAGTTCCCTACTGCCAAATGTACATTGTCACAGACTAATAACCAACATAAAACATCAAAATTGGGCGGTGCCTGTGGCTCAAGGAGTAGGACAACGGTCCCATATACTCCCATGTAAACTTAAATTAAAGTTAGAGCCACGACTAAAATCAAAGTCTTAATCCCAGTTCAGAAATTTTTCATAACTTTGCCAGCATCTAAGTCCCACTGCCAATCCATAAAAAAAGTTATTCACTCACTCCACCTAAGGGAACATACATTGCACTTGCAAAAACCCATACTGGAGCGGAACCTGTAAGCTCTCACCTTACACATCCTGAGCTGACCAACCAAGGTCACACCTTGCATTTTCCCCTTGCCATGGCTTTGCTCAATGAGAGTGTCTATGCCACTCTTCTTTCTCTGTGCCCCACAGAACTTCCTAATGTTTCTATGATACTCCATACACTCTGCACAACACCATAACGATTTGTCCATTTCTGCATCCGCCATAAGAAAGCAAACTCCTTCACAGAAATTATATATAACCAAAGTTTTGCAGTGTCTGGCATAATAAATATTAATTGAATTAACATAAGAATTAGCTTATTTTTGAAGATACCCACATTTCCAGAGTATCTTCTTTTTACAACTGCTGAGATTTTCCTTAACGGTAGAGATTATTTCAAGCAATGACTTGAAATACAGCTCCAAGATTAGCCTTCAGATGCTATCTAGGAGGTGCTAATCCATCTAAAATCAAGTCATTCTTCCTCTTGAGTCGTTGTACAGAACCAGCTCTGAATTCACTCCTTTAAAACAAATTCCAATAATAGTTACAGTTGAATGTTGAGGATGAACCACAATTTGATTAATAGCAAGATTTCATAAGCATAGACCAGTGTTTCTCAAGTTGGGGTGATAAAAACTCTGGGAGTTTCTGGATATATTCTCATGGATAAATCAAGTATCACATATATTGCACAAAACATGTCTTTCATGAAGATAACTTGAAATTGGAAAATGTGTTTACATTTTAAATAACTTTTTAAAGTCAGTATTCCTCAAAACACACACTCCTTAGGTCTCAGAAAATTTTGTTCCTTTAAAAGGAGTTTCATGGGCGGTGCCTGTGGCTCTGTGGGTAGGGCGCCAGCCCCTTATACCAAGGGTGGTGGGTTTGAACCTGGTCCGGGCCAAACTGCAACAAAAAATAGCTGGGCCTCGTGGCGGGCACTTATAGTCCCAGCTACTCAGGAGGCAGAGGCAAGAGAATCGCCTAAGCCCAGGGGTTGGAGGTTGCTGTATGCTGTGACACCACGGCACTCTACCGAGGGCAACAAAATGAAACTTTGTCTCAAAAGATAAATAAACAAGAAAAGATGTTTCATCCTGAAACATTACTTGAGTTTGAGAAACTGTGGCACACACCACATTTCCAAGAATGCTCAGGACCATTATGTATATTGCCTCCAGTCAGCCAATGTCATTAGGCATGGGGGAGGGGCTGCAATATGGCTAAGAATTAAAACGGACAGTAAGAAAAGCCCAGCTTATTTATATGGTTCTTGTTGCTAGTGCTAGGATGCATGGATATGCACCAAAATTAGTTTCAAATTTTATGTTAAAGAATTTTTTTTTTTTTTTTTCAGTTTTTAGCCAGGGCTGGGATTGAACCCACCACCTCCGGCATATGGGGCCGGGGCCCTACTCCTTTGAGCCACAGGTGCCGCCCAAAGAATTTTTTTTAAGCTGGACCTTTGTGTTTATTATTTTATATCAAGGAGGCTAGGCTCTTTTTAGCTTATCAAGGTACCTGTTGAAAAAGGCGAAGGGCATACATAAACTACAGCATAAAGTAGGCAAGGAAGGTCAAAGTTTTCTTTTAAAACATATACTTCTCCATTGCTCTCTTGGCAAAAAGTTGATCTGGATTATCCATGATCATCTATTCTTAGACAGAAATAGAGAAAAAGGTCCAGATTTATACCCCCAGTTTTTGAACCTTAAACTCTTAAGCTTATGAAATTTAGCAATCACCAATTTTCCATCTTGGCATATAGCCAAACAGAATGGCTACAACCTATCTCTTTAGTCTCTTTCCATGCCTTCCTAAGAAATAAAGAACAAATGACATTGAAATAAAACTGGATCACCCAGAAGCCACTGGGTGACAATATTAATCTTATCTATTTGGCTCAAAGAGAAAATGTTAATCCACCTCCATTTGTAAATTTATCCTATCAATTTCAAATCCCTGTGAGCTCTCTTTTAACACTTGGTTACCTATAGTTTAGCTCAAGACAGCACTTGTTTATAATTTCCTAAAGTTGTTTCAAGTATATAAGCTGTTAAACAATACAACCATCTCAGGTGAAATTGTACAGGACAGTAGCATTCCTAGCCATCACTTCACTGAAACCTAGCACAGAGCTGTGTAACTCAGTATTAATTCTGCAATTCTGTTGGTTAGCTTGCGTATGTGTTTGATGTATGAATTTCAGATGGAGTAGGAAGAGGAAAAGAGACTTAGTTCCTCTGATTTTTCTATGGGTGGCATCTAAGAGAAAGAAAGTAGGATGGAGGAAAGATTACTTAATAACTACAAAGTGGTACTTACAGTATTCTAAAGAGCCAGAGACTCTTCTTACAGCAGTCCAAGGAAATAGTAGTGCAAACTGCACCCTGAGCTGGGCTGATCTTTTGACATTCTTCTCAGAGAAATGGTGTCTTTTTTTTTTTATTAAATCATAATTGTGTACCTTGGTGCAATCATGGTGAGAAATGGTGTCTTTTTAAAAAAGAACTGCTGTTGCACTATTTATTTGCTTTAGCTAGTCCATATTACATTCTCCTTTGCCACAAAACACCCTGTACACTAGAGGCTGGGACACTAATTCATTTTTACTAGGCAGCTGTCTTGCTGTTAAAATATAAATAATTAGATCTTGGCTTATTTTTCTTATAATTGGCTAACTGATCCCATCTTTTTTTTTTTTTGGCCGGGGCTGGGTTTGAACCCGCCACCTCCGGTATATGGGGCCGGTGCCCTCCTCACTGAGCCATAGGCACCACCAGATCCCATCTTTTTAAAACTAAGTTAAGTCACCATTTCAGGATGGTGTTTCAAGCTACTTCAAATTAATAGCAGAATTAAATGGTACATTTTATATACTAGATTAATCAAATGAGGTGACCTATATTTCTTAAAAGTGCCTCTACTGTAAAAGGATTAAATGAGAGACTATCTGCAATCTTCTTGAAATAAGTAGAGGCTGGAGCTACAGATGAAGCAATTTAAGAATTAGGATGCGTTAAGCCAGGCATGGTGGCTGACACCTGTAATCCTAGCACTCTGGGAAGCCAAGGTGGGTGGATTGGTTGAGCTCAGCCTGAATAAGAGCAAGATCTGGTTTCTAAAAATAGCCAGGCATTGTGGCGGGCACCTATAGTCTCAGCTACTTGGAAGGATGAGGCAAGAGAATCACTTGAGCCCAAGACCTTGAGGTTACTGTGAGCTGTGATGTTACCGCACTCTACCAGGGGTGACAAAGTGAAACTCTGTCTCAAAAACAAACAAAAAAAGGCTAAGAGGCTCGGCGCCTGTGGCTTAAGCAGCTAAGGTGCCAGCCACATACACCTGAGCTGGCGGGTTAGAATCCAGCCCAGGCCCGCCAAACAACAATGACGGCTGCAACCAAAAGATAGCTGAGCATTATGGCGGACGCCTGTAGTCCCAGGTACTTGGGAGGTGGAGGCAGGAGAATCGCTTGAGCCCAAGAGTTGGAGGTTGCTATGAACTGTGATGTCACAACACTCTACCCAGGGCGACAGCTTAAAGCTCTGTCTCCAAAAAAAAAAAAAAAAAGGCTAAAAAAGTGTAAGTCATTTTTCTTAAAGTAAATGATGGCTGGTAAACCTCCAGCAGAATTGGTTCTAAAATGGTGGCGCAGCCCAAAGAAAGATACTAGTCCGAAGAGTTCCATTCTGGAACTCCTTTGGTAATACTAAAATAGCAAGAATGACAGTGGTCTATCCACAGACCCACCACTCTCTGTAAAATGAGAGACACTGGTCATTAGGTACATAATATAAATGGATTTGGGGAATTAAAAAGCAATAACAACCACGTTCTCAATTCCACCTCAGTATCTGGATACCTTTTTTTTTCAAGATGGCTATTTAAAAAAAATTTTTTTTTAAATCAACAAAAATTCAACAGCAGCTTTTCTGCTTATATTTAACCATCACTATACTGTAGCAATATATAAAGATGAAAAGGATATACTTTTTAAACCAGGCAATATCTGTAAGAATGCAGAAAAATTATTAACCTTCCTTGCCAAAGAGACAAGTTGATACTATATATCAAACACACCAAGAGCAGCAATACACCTCCCTGGGCCTGACTCCTTCAGTATTTTGCATAGCAAAGCAGTAACAGAGGTAGACAGGAATTTAAATTTTGGCATTAACAAATGAAAGAAAAACAGTTAAGCTGACCCACCTAGTCCAGGCCTGCTTTTGATAGTCAACACTTGCACAATGACACCGAAGTGGTAGGGAGATTTGGATTGATGGGCTAGAAAAATGGGATAATCAGTACTATGTTCCTTAACAATAGCAATAACGCCTTGGGTAATCAGCACTACTTAGAAGCAATGCAAAGGATATTTCCTTTGGGGGTTGGTAGTGGGTGGGGCCAAGGAAAGTACTACTGAGACGTTACAGCAATAGAAAGTTTGAGTAAACCAATGATGTCTGGAGTTGTTAACTTTTTAAGCCCAAGAAAAATTTGCCTTGGTCAGTTGACTTTACGCAGCAAAGAGGCCAGAGGGGCAGGATTGGAGAGAAGTTCGGAGAGAGGAAGCACGATCTTTATCTAATGGCTGGACACGTGGACATCTGTGACTGTGAGTATTATAAGGGGTCGGGGCAAACAAGGGGCAGGGAAAGGAGAGACCTTGTATGAATGGTGAGACTATGGCTATCTGAAATTTTATACATGGCAGTAATATAAAAGTAATGGGACTATAGGCCCCTGTCGGATGGGTAAGTGCATGGTACACTGTGATACTTCGTCACATCATGGAAAACGGGGGGTGAGGGGTGCTTGCTTAACAAGGCCAGGGAAGAGAAAAATCACTGATAATTGCCATTGCATTTATTAATAGTCCCAGTAAAGTTTTAGGGAAAGAAACTACTGATAATTGCTATTGTTTCCATTAACAGTCCCAGAAGTTTGGGGTATTAAGCAGCCTCTGCAGTAATGCAAAAGGAGTGTGAGGGCGTAGTATTCCAGTTTAACAGAAAGGGGCATGTATAATTGCAAATATTCACATTACCAGCCCAAGAGGCTTTACTTGGTCGGTATCCCTGATGTATGCGAAGAGGATGCAAGAGTTCTTTCTAATGATTAGTATTCTTGATAACTGCTATTGTTGTCCATGAGCTGAGGTTATGAATAGTTAGCACTCCTCAGCAGTAATCAAAAAGGTAGTGGTAGAAACATAGGGTCCTTTTCTCCTATACAGGTCCACAGACAAATACAATTATGCACATTAGTATTCAACAGAGAAGGACTCATTCATAGTTAACATGCCCGTAACCCAAAGGGAGTATGAGGAGATAACTCCTGGTCCAAAAGAAGAAATGGAAAATTGCATTAATGCACAATCTAAGTCCAAAAGGGGCACTAGGTAAATAGCATCTCCCTGCTTTAAAGCAAGGATTATAAGAAGGGTTCTGGTCTAGGACATGCTTAGAAAATCCTGTTTGTTCATGTGAACGATCCAAGTGAAAGAGTAGTGGAGACTACCTACTGAAAATGTTAAGAAAGTAGGTAGAATCCTTTATCTAGTGCACAATACAGGAGCTAATACAATTGCACATATTAACAGTAAAAATAAAAGGGCCTTGGTTGTTCAGCACACCCTGCGTACTGCAAATGAAAGGTTACCGGGAAAGACCTCAGTCTGCCAATGAAGACAAAAGAAAATTTCAATTATGTATGTTAACAGTCCACTACAAGGGACTTGGAGGAAAACAGTATCCCTTGCAGTAATGCAAAGGAGGTACAATTATCCTGAGTGATAGGGGTGTGAACAACTGCAATTATGCCCAATAAATGTCCTAATGTAAAGGTCTTAGGGTGGGGAACCTGTGGTCTTAAGTGCAGCCTTTTAACTAAACCCAAATTTTATAGAACAAATCCTTTTATTAAAAGGGGTGCAGAGAAATATGAAGCTTTTCTTGCCTCCTTTGGTGCTTAAGAGTAATCTTGAAATCAGAAGGCCCAAAGGTTCCCCACGCATGCCAGGCAGTCAGAAGTGAGATACCCCTGTCCAGTGCACAAGATCCCAGGCAAATGCAATTATGCACATTAGCAGCCCAAGAAAAGGCAATTTAGGGGTCAGCAACCCTGGCTAACTGCAAATGGAGGGAGAGAGGATAGGACCTTGGCAAATAGGATGAGCCATGTTGCAATTAATGTCCAAGAGACATGGTGGTGGTCATCAAAAGTACATAACTTTGCACAAATATAAGAATTTTTTTTTTTCTTTTTGTGAGAGACATAGTCTCACTTTGTCACCCTCGGTAGAGTGCTGTGGCATCACAGCTCAAAGCAACCTCCGACTCCTGGGTTTAGGCAATTCTCTTGCCTCAGCCTCCCGAGTAGCTGGGACTACAGGCACCCGCCACAACGCCCGGCTATTTTTTTGTTGCAGTTTGGCCGGGGCCATGTTGAAACCCGCCACCCTCTTCGTATATGGGGCCAGCGCCCTACTCACCAAGCCACAGATGCTGCCCATGCCTGGCTATTTTTTAGAGACTGGTTCTCACTCTAGCTCGGGTTGGTCTCAAACTTGTGCGCTCAGGTGATCCACCCTCCTCATCCTCCCTGAGTGCTGGGATTACAGATGTGAGCCACCGCTTCCAGCCAAATATAAGAATCTTAAATTAGTGGGCACTCAGTTCAAAACAAAGGGAGTGGGGAGAGAGGTTCTTATCTAGAACACAGGCCAAGAAAAGAGGCCTTAGTGATCAACACCCCTGCTGTGCTGAAGAAAAGGCCCAAGAGTACGATCTCATTCAAATGAGATGCACCATGTGCAATTACATATATTGTCCAAAGCACATGCTGTGGTCACTTACAGTTTTGCACCTTGACGATATAAACATAAGGATCTTAGAGTGAGCATGACCTGCTGAAAGGAAAAGGAAGATTGGGGGTTGGGTGGGTGGCGTATGAGAGGCTTCCTGTCTAGGACACAGGAACCCCAACAAATACAATCACCCATGCAACAGGCCAAGGAAAGGGGCCACAGTGACCAGCACCCCTGCTGTACTGCAAGAGGGGTCTAAGAGTAAGATCTCAGTCAAATGGGACAAGCCATGTGCAGTTTAGTACAGTAACATCTAAGGTGCATGCTGTGGTCACTTATAATTGTGCACCTTGACTAGACAGACCTTGACTAAACATAAGGGTCTTTTTGTTGTTGTTGTTGAGACAGTCTCAACTCTGTTACCCAGGATAGAGTGCCATGGCTTCAGCCTACCCCACAGCAACTTCAAACTCCTGGGCTCCAGTGGATCCTTCTCCCTCACTCTCCCAAGTAGCTGAAACTACAGGCACCTGTGACCATGCCAAGCTAAATTGTTTCTGTTTTTAATAGAGACAGGGTCTTGCTCTTGCTCAGGCTGGTCTTGAATTCCTGAGTGCAAAGGATCCACCCACCTTGGCCTTTCAGAATGCTAGGATTGCAGGGATGAGCCACCTCACCTGGCCTCATACATAAGGGTGTTGTGGAGTAGGCACTCCCTGCTACAAGGGAAAGGAAGATTGGGGTTGGGTGGGTTGGAGTAGGAGAGGCTTCCTGTCTAGGACACAGGAAGCCGGACAAATACAATCACCCACGTAACAGGCCTAGGAAAGGGGCCACGGTGATCAGCACCCCTGCTGTACTGCAAGAGGGGTCTGAGAGCAGGATCTTATTCAGATGGGATGAGCCATGTGCAGTTAAGCACATTAACATCCAAGGTGCACACTGTGGTCACTTACAATTGTGCACCTTGACTATCCAAACATAAGGGTGTTTTGGAGTGGGCATTCCCTGTTGGAAGGAAAAGGTAAGGTCTGGGGTGGGGAAGGTCTGCTTTAGCACATAGGAACCTGAACAAATACAATCTCACATGAAGAAGCAAAAAATCAAGGCCTCAGTGGTCAGCACCCCTGCTATATTTCAAGGGGTGGGGGGTGGATCCTACTGTAATTATAATTAACAGTTTGAGAAAGGGGCCTTAAGTGAACAGTGCTCAAGGCAATAAAGCAAAGAAGATACAAAGGGTCAGAGACCCAAGACTAATGTGAAGGACCACTGACAACTGTAATTATGTATGCAATCCTAAAAGAAGGGCTTTATGGTTTTGGTACTCTCTGCTTTGATAAATATAGGAGTCCTGATTTAAAAGGCCTAATAGTGGACAACTGAGTGCCTGTACGTGATCACTAAGACTGTGCACACTAACTTTACAAGTCTGAAGGTCGTGAGTCCTAATTACCTCTTGCTGGAATGTAGAGTGGGTGGGGTCCTTGCCTGGTATAAAAGTACTGGAGTAAGTTAAGTATGCTTAGGAGTGAATCTTTGGTAGTTAGAAGCTTCTGCAGTAATGCAAATAGAGCAAAGAAACTGTACTTCACTATAACATAAGGAAGGGCATATCAATTGCTAATTATGCACATTTAATCAGTAGAGGAGAAGCAGAAGTTAGCACTCCTGTTGTTATGCAAGGAGGACTGAGGAGATGGATGAAATCCTAGGCAAATTTTCCACATGAACAATGCAATAGAAAATCTTAAAAGTGTCAGTACCCCCTGCTATAATACTAGCATATTGAGAGAGGCCACAGACAAATAAGAGTCATGGCCAATTGGAAATATACACATTAATACTCTCGAGAAGGACCTTGGGTTATCAACATCCCTTGCTTTAATGTAAAAGCAGTGGGATATTAGTTTAAAGGGAAGGACTATGAATATTGGAATTTTGCATATTCACAGTCCCAGGAAAAATTAATGAAGGTAATTAATACCCCTTGCTATAAAACAAGAAGGGTATAGTGGAACTGATCTGAAAGACAGCATTGATCAATCATAATGGTTCATATTAACTATCCTACCACAAAGGTGGTGAGTGAAGGTTAAGCACTACTGAACACAGGAAATTGGAATTTAGCGAGGTTTTTATTGCACAGAAAGAGGAACAAATGACACTATTCACATTAACAATACAAAACACCCTCTACTGTAATGCTAACAAGTTGTGACTGGATGGGATCTTAGTTTAATTGAGGGAACCATAGTTGCAATTATGCACATTAACAGTCTCAAGCACCCCCTGCAGTGAGGCAAAGGGAGTATCAAGGGTGTTAATAATCATACTAACAGGAAACCGGAACAATTGCAAATTTGCACTTTAATAATTTCAGAAGGAGGTGTATTAAGTAATTAGCACCCTCTTGATGTAAAGCAAAGAGGATGGAGCTAGTGCACGAGATCATGGACAAAAGCAATTATGGACATCATTAATTCAAGAGAAGGCTTAGGGTGACTGGACCACATTATACCGTGCAAATAGGATACAGTGAGCCTTTCTAATGGATGGGACTCTGGACAAATGCAACTGTGCTAATTTACTGTCCAAGAGCTGGGTTCTTGAATAATTTAAATTCCCTATGCAACCCATCCCACAGGTAGAATGGGGTGATAAACCATTTTTTATTGCACAGGACCATAGTAGAGGCAATTTATGCCTATCAGCCATTTAAGAGCAGGGATTCAGGGCTTGGCACCTGTAGGTCAGTGGTTAGGGCGCCAGCCACATACATGGGGAGACAGGCGGGTTTGAACCCGGACTGGGCCTGCTAAACAATCATCACAACTGGAACAAAAAAATAGCTGGGCATTTTTTTCCAGAGGCAAAGGGTCTCTGACCCTTTGTATCTTCTTTGCTTTATTGCCTTGAGTACTGTTCACTTAAGGCCCCTTTCTCAAACTGTTAATTATAATTACAGTAGGATCCACCACCACCCCTCAAAAATAGCTGGGCTGGCACCTGCAGTCCCAGCTAGTTTGGAGGCTGAGGCAAGAGAATCACTTAAGCCCAAGAGTTTGAGGTTGCTGTGAGCTGTGACAGCACAAGCACTCTACCCAGGGCAACATAGTGAGTCTCTGTCTCAAAAAAAAAAAGAATTAAGTTAGAATGACATAGAGGTAGAGGACATCCTGTACTAATATGTGGGCCCATAGGCAATGAGGGTTTTACTTGTCAATGCGAGGCAATAGGTAGTTTGCAGTACGTAGAAGCAATGGAAAGAGCATAGGTGGGTCCTTTCTGTTAAGTAGGACCATGAACAGTTTATATTAAATTTGTGAATGTTCCAAGGGAAGGGGCTTTGAGAATGAGCATCTCAGCTGTTGTGCAAAAAGATTGCAGAGGACCCTGGTATACTGAATGGGACTACAAACAATCGGGATGTTACTCAATACTTTAAGAAACTTGGTCTCAGGTAGTCAGCACTTCCTCTGAGCAAATGCAAAGGGGATTAGAAATCCTTGTGTTTAATGGATGAGACAATGAATAATTACAATTTTGTTTTTAATAGTCCAAGAACAGCAGGACTTTTAAAGAGTAGGAGGGTACCTTTGTTTAGTATGCAAGGCTTTGACAATTGGGACTGAGTACAGTAACTGTCAAAAAAGAGATAGGTTGTCTGTGCCCCTGGGATGAATACAAATGAGATTTGGGTTGGGGTCTAATCCAATCGGCAGGATTACAGGCAATTAGAAATGCCCTCAATGCAAAGTTTTAGGTGGCAAACACAGTACTTCAAAGGGTCACTAAGGACTACTCAGAAAATTGGGACTGTGACTACTGCAGCAATGACAGGAATGATTTCTCTTTCCTTAGGAGCAGGGGATTGAGACGATGATGAGTAACTCGAATTATGAGCAATAAAGCCCTGACACTCAGGAATTCTTTGGACTAATGGCATCGTTCACATTAACTGAAGATGGTGAGTCACATCATCAGCACTGCAGATCAGCAATGCCAGAGGTAGATAGAATATCCCACTACAATAGGATAAACAGACTACTCTGAGCAATGAATCAATGAAAATTAGCCTGAGTTTAGAAAGAAGCTGGGTTGGGGCTGGGAGGCAGGGGCTGGGGCTGGGGCTGGGGCTAGGGCTTAGGTGACCAGGGCTTATGGGGCTAGGGCTAGGGCTTAGGTGACCAGGGCTTATGGGGCTAGGACTTAAGGGCCTGGGGCTTAGGGATCTGAGGTTTATGGGGCCCCATGGGGCTTAGGGAGCTGGGGCTTAGGGAGCTGCCCTTAGGGAGCTGGGGCTGGGGCTTAGGGGGCTTGGATAGGGTATGGGGGCTGGGGCTGAGGTTAGGGTATGAGGGCTGGGGAAGGGCAGGGCTAGGCAGGGGGTCACTAAGATCAGGGCTTGGGAGGACTGGTGCGAGGAAGGCAGGGTATCACGAAAAATTGAAATGTAGCCATTAACATTTCAATGAATCTGAGTAGGATACCAGACCACAGCAATTCAAGTTGCTGAATAGGTAGGTCATTAACCAATTAGGTAGGTCATCAATTAGTGCACTATCAAGGATAGAAATAAAGCAAGGCCAGGACCAGTGTGTAGACCTTTTTTACATTCAGACATGAACATTTGTTTCTGTGGTAGAAATTCTTCAAAAAGCCAAAGGGCATTATTTGTTAAGCCAATCTCAGAAAATAATTAGCAGCCTTTTTTAAAATACCAAATGATTGGACTTTCCACAGCTACTGTTCAAAATACATACATACATACATATATAAAGGAATTTATAGAGAAACTAGAAATTTTAAGGAATTTTTAAAAACCCAAAGTGAAGCATCATGAAATGTAATTAAAATGAATTCTGTAAGTAAAGCCCCTAAATACATTTCTGTAATAGCCACTTAAGACAAATTCAAATACCACCAAATCACACAATCAGACTATATATGAATGACATCCAAAATATAAATCAAAATCCAACCCCAGCATTAGCCCAGGGGTAGGTATTCCTTTTGAGGAAGCCAGAATTCCTCTTTTGCCACCTGTTGGCTAATGGTCATCTGAAATCTACCTGGGTCCTTACCTTGGCTTACTACCTTGTCCTCACCAGGAATGCCTGGAGCATTGACCAAGGGCACAATGCGGATTAGACTAGAAGCTAGGGTGGGGTAGACTTCGCTTAAGCCATGACACCAATTCAGAGGAATGGGTGTTTCACACTGCACATCATAGACATCCAGCACAGCAGGAGGCAATGCTGGACAAACGAGGGAGAGAGGTGAAAAGGCCAAATGTGTCTGGAAAGACCTAGAAAAGACTTTTAGTACCACTCGCTGGGAGACATATACTTCTCCCTCCTGACTGTCTGGATAAAGACAGCTGGGAAAGCGCCATGCTAATTCACCCAAGTCCTCGCTGAGTAGCTGGACAGCATGTTATCAGTCTAATTACACGCTCTGTTCTGACGACCAATACCACCCCTATTTCTCATTGGTTAGATTATGGGGCATTCTAACAGTGTCCATCCCACAGCTTCCAGTGCTCTCCAGCTGTGTGCGGCAATAAGCAGCAAGCCCGCCATCTTTAACAATACGGCAAGTCCTCCAAGATTGTACCAAAAAGAAACCATCCAGGACATGTAGGTGACAAAAACCATGATATTCACATGACAACATCTGCCATATTGTCCCTGAAGCAAAATACGACCAAGAAAACACACGGAAAAGACGTGGACCCACCACGTTTTACAATGCGGCAAGAACTTAAGCCGCCATCTTTTACTATATGACTGACTGCACATGTCCACTCCACGCTATGCACCGGAACAAAGCCTCACCCATCATGATGTGGCCTTCCCGCCACTTGAACACTGCGGCAGAAGTGGATCCGCCATTTTGGACAATCTAACAAAGCATATCCTGCCATCCTGAGCAATACTGCAATGTCAAAATCGCCATTTTAAGCTCTGCGCATAACTTCTGGAACTCTGGTTTTCCCCTATCCCCTGGTACTGGTAAGACGATCTTGTTTTTCTGCCTCTGGATACAATTCTAACAAACGCTAAGCTCGTTCAAACACCTTTAGCTCATGGAGCAAACGTGACTGCCTCTATCGTCCATCTTGCTTCTCTAGCTTATATTTAGCACACACCACTAGCCCTAAGCCGATTTATGTGGCAAGTAAGATGGCGGCCACTTCCAGAACGTGAAGAGCGCCTTAGCGTAACCACAGAATCCTTGCCCTGTCAAAGCCGTAGGTACATTAACACACCACCAAATTATCAGCAAAAAAAAAAGTATAGCTATTCTAGAGAGCGACAACCCACAAAACTAACACTTTTTCATCCATATAAAGCCCCGATGGACGATGGGAAAAAAAAAATCAAAGCAGGTATCCGCAGCCCCGATGGGCCAGAAAAAGAAATTAAAGCAGGTATCCGAGGCCCCGATGGGCAAGGAAAAAAATAATAAAGGCAGGTATCCGAAGCCCCGATGGGCCAAAAACCAAGTATTTTTTAAAAGCGGATATCCGTTGCTCTGATGGGCCAGAGAAGGTTAGGAGAGTGGACACAGCTGGTATCCGATGCCCCGATGGGCTAACGAAAAAAATAAAATAAAAAATCTGGTATCCGCTGCCCGGATAGGCAAATTTTTAAAAAAGAATTAAAAGGCAGGTATCCACAGCCCCGTTGGGCAAAAAAAAAAATAATAATAAAACCAGGTATCCGCAGCCCCGATGGGCAAATATAGAAAAGGGGGTGGGGGGTACTATACCATCAAAATAGCAGGTGTCAACCAAAAGTCATTCCAAGGCAAAATTTCTTGAAAATTGCCTAAAATATAACAAATAACCTGAAAAATATGGACGTGTCAGAAATTACTAGGAGAAAGTAAAAAAGTTTTAAAATATGTTTTGGAATTTTGGTGATTGTTTTAAAGAAATATGCCATGAAGATTGTTGGGGTGCTCCAGAAAGAGCACCAAGTGCAGAGAGATCGTCACTCTGGAAGCTTCTGTCCTCTGGAGAAGAAATATGGCTGCAGGGAAGGATTGCAGGGCTTTAAGAGCTGTGGGGGAGCTTAGGGGTGGAGAAAGCATTTGAGGCGTGGCTTTGAAAATTTAAAGCCCAAAGTCTTTATGATTGGTTGACTCAAAATTTAACCACCAACATAACAAGGAGAAATAACAAGAAAACAATAGCTTACTACAAGGACCGTTAGCCTGGAAGACTTAATTTCTAGTCTAGGAATAACTTAAGTGGGTTTCTAACTGTTAATTTACAAAATAGAGACGTTCACTAGCTGGATAATTCAAAAATTTTCATAAAGTGCATAACAAATGTAAATGTGTTTATCAGTTTAATGGATTGAGGTTAAGCATTGATATGTTAATGAGTATTTTAAGATGAATGGTTACTCCACCAAAGGAAGCTAAAAGGGGATAATACATTAACGTTAGAACCCTCTTGAAGGGTTCTAATCTTTTCTGATGCATTAGTGAAGGATTAATAAAACAGAGTCCTATAGGGGTTACAGACACATAATATGCATGACATCACACACCATGATTCTGAATCATTATCTAATGTATCAGTGAAGGATTAAGAAAACAATCCTAAAAAAAAAAAAGAAAAGAAAAAGAAAACAATCCTGTAAGGTTTACATACATGTAATATGCATGATGTCACACACCACGATTCATATACGATAAGCATGACCATCACACACTATGATTCTGAATCATTATCTAATGTATCAGTGAAGGATTAATACAACAATCCTGTAAGGGTTACATGCACATAATGTGCACGACACCACACACCATGATTCTGAGTGAGTATATTTCCTATTCCAACACTCTGACTTGTATTATGAGTCAGTTGATGAGCAAGAGGGAAGAAGGAAAGAAAGGTAGTTCACAAAATGGTTATTTGGTTCCTAAGTAATCAAGAAGTAGTACTGGTTTTAAACTTTGAATCCTTTATCCTTCCTATTTTCCTCCTTCTTCCATGAATCTGATGAACCCAACATTGGACCAACCATAATAGCACGGTAGGGAAGTTTAGTATGACTGACAGTAACTGGTAGGAAAAATGATCCTGTAAAAAGACAAAACTATTCGAAATTAGGCTATTTCAGTGGGAAGCAATTAATCTCATAAACATCCTATATTTATCTGAGAAACAACAAAGAATGGGAGAGAAGACAATAGAAACTAAGTATCTACAACAACTTGTAGAACTATCAACCCAAATACGAACAACAGGTAAGCAAATCCTCCAGTCAACATTCTTCTTCTTTAAGAGGTCTCCTCTGTCTTCTAAGTGTCCTTGAATCACAAAAAGATTACAAACATTATAAAATATTACAAAAGGCAATCTGATTTATTGTGTATCTCAATTAAAGTGATGTCTCTAAGAAAATCATTGTTGGGGGCGGCACCAGCTCCATATACGGAGGGTGGTGGGTTCGAACCTGGCCCCATCCCAACTGCAACAAAAAAATAGCCAGATGTTGTAGCTGGGCCTGTAATCCCAGCTACTCTGGAGGCTGAGGCAAGAGAATCACCTAAGCCCAAGAGCTGGAGGTTGCTGTGAGCTGTGACACCTCAGCACTCTACTGAGGATGATGAAGTGAGACTGTGTCTCTAAAAAGAAAGAACAAAAAAGAAAACCATGGTTGGCTCAGTGCCTGTTGCTAGGGTGCTGGCCACATACACTGGAACTGGTGGATTCGAATCTAGCCCAGGCCTGCCAAACGACAAGTACAACCAAAAGATAGCTGGGCGTTGTGGTGGGTGCCTATAGCCCCAGCTACTTGGTAGGCTGAGGCAAGAGAACCCCTTAAGCCCAAGAGCTAGAGGTTACTGTGAGCTGTGACGTCTCAGCACTCTAGCGAGGGGTTTCTGAACCTGAAACTGAAGAGATTCTGCAAGGACATGAAGAATTTGCATATGAACTGTTGAATAAATGAATATATTATATTAGCATCTTCTGCTCCCGTATTCTAAATCTTCATTGACAGGCCACTGTACTTCATATGGGCCCATGAATGTGTAATATATTTTTAATCAAACTGTCTATATAGACAAAGAGTCTCCAAAAATATTTACCTAGGGCCCTGCATGCCCTTGAGCAACACTGTTCCCATTGATCACCTTTAGGATTTAGTCATTCTGCCAGCCACCTACCTTTAATCCTCCACTTCAGTTCCTCGCCTTCCCGGACCTTACTTCTGCCTTCAATACTGCTTGGCTCCATTTTATAAACCTGGTAGGATCACAGATGTGGAAACTGAGACACTAAAAGGAAAAGTGACTTAGTCAAGAGTTAGACCCAAATGGGGATGTTGCAGGCACATTTTTTGTGGCCATGCCCTAGCTGTGTAAGCATTCTCTATTTTGAGCTCCCAGATGCAGAACACACAACAGGAAGAAATCAGGCTCTTTTTAAAAGATTCTAATTATTCTAATTCTAGATGTGTCATTTACTTTATTTGTGCATTTTCCCTGAACAAAAAGTCGTGTGCTATCTGATGTAGCCACCAGATGGCAGCATAAAATTATCAAAGAAGCACTGAGCCAGCCTTCAAGAAAGGAGCTAAATGGCTAAACCAAGCGGGACAAGGTTCTGATGTGAAAGAGAAGAAGTCTGATTCATACAAGTTCAGTATTACAAGAGTGAAAGAAAAGTGCTCAATGCCCTCTAATTTGAAGACCATTTTAAGTTGGAGTCTGGCTTGATTAACCTTTGGAGACCTCAGGATCATCACCAGTGAAAAGCAATTAAAGGATCCAGGACATATGGAAAACAGCAAAGATCTAGGGAAAGAGTTTACAACTCAAAAGGGTTGTCTACAAAGACAGGAATAGATGAATAATCTTGTTTGTAGTTCTACATAAGTAAGGACCTCTGAATACGTTAAGCTGTCCAAAGATGGAACAAACTACCTCCAGAAGTGGTGAGATTCCAGTCTCTAAAGCAGTGGTCCTCAACCTTCTAATGCTGCGACCATTGAATGCAGTTCCTCACGTTGTAGTGACCCCCAACCATAAAATTATTTTCATTGCTACTTCACAACTGTAATTTTGCTAGTTAGGAATTGTAATGTAATATCTGATATGCAGGATGGTCTTGAGCGACCCCTGTGAAAGGGTCATTCGACCCTCAAAAGGGTTGTGACCCACCAGTTGAGAACCGCTGCTCTAAAAAGGTATGCAGACCAATGGTGAAGTTTGTGGAGATTCTACAGAGACTCATGAGGAGGAAGAGTTCGGCCACATGATCTGTAACACTCTTCTAAAAAGCCCCAAATCGGCTCGGCGCCTGTGGCTCAACAGGCTAAGGAGCCAGCCACGTACACCTGAGCTGGCGGGTTCGAATCCAGCCCAGGCCCGCCAAACAACAATGATGACTGCAACCAAAAAAAAAATGGCCGGGCGTTGTGGCGGATGCCTGTAGTCCCAGCTACTTGGGAGGCGGAGGCAAGAGACTCACTTGAGCCCAGGAATTGGAGGTTGCTGTGAGCTGTGATGTCACAGCACTCTATCCAGGGTGACAGCTTGAGGCTCTGTCTCAAAAATAAATAAATAAATAAATGAATGAATGAATAGCCCCAAATCAGGCCGCGCCTGTAGCTCAAAGGAGTAGGGCACCAACCCCAGATAACAGAGGTGGAGGGTTGAAACCTGGCCCTGGACAAAAACTACAAAAAAATAAAAATAATAAAGCCCCAAATTCTCTAAACATCATCAGAGTAAATGGGGTATTCCTTTAGCCCTGACCTCACACACATTATTTATGGTATCCTTCAAAGATGTGCAGAAATGTTGGAAGAGTTTTTTCAGTTTATCAAAAGGGACCACTGGGTTACATATCTCAACCCTCAGTAAATGTACACTTAATAATTGGCCAATTCATTGTATGTATACTTTACATCAACATTAAAATACTATAAAGGAGCATTGAATTCTATTAATATACAGGAAAGTGTCAGTTCTTTCTTTTTTTTTTTGAGACAGAGCCTCAAGCTGTTGCCCTGAGTAGAGTGCTGTGGCATCACGGCTCACAGCAACCTCCAACTTCTGGGCTCAAGCAATTCTCCTGCCTCCGCCTCCCAAGTAGCTGGGATACAGGCGGCCACCTCAACGCCCAGCTATTTTTTCGTTGCAGCCGTAATTATTTGGTGGACCTGGGCTGGATTTGAACCCTCAAGCTCAGGTGTATGTGGCTGGCGCCTTAGCCACTTGACCCGCAGTCGCTACATCAAAACACAAGATGAACTGATAGAAGAATAGAGAGATGGATAGATAAGTGGTTATATGACAAAACAAGTATAGTAGTGGAATACCTCTATGGTGAGTCTTTACATCATTTTGACCTGTTTGAGGGATCCTCAAGAAGTTCACTAAGGGGTCCACTTTTGTTTCATACCCCCCAGGACTGGAGGAGCCTCCCGGGTGGTATTTATTCATGGCATTTTAAAGTACATATATATATATTTTTTTTTTTTTTTTTTTTTTAAACAGAATCTCCCTATGTTGCCTTCAGTAGATTGCGTGGCATCACAGCTCACAGCAACCTCTAACTCTTGGGCTTAAGTGATTCTCTTGCCTTAGCCTCCCAAGTAGCAGGGACTACAAGCGCCTGCCACAATGCTGGGCAAATTTTTGTTGTTGCAGTTGTCATTGTTTAGCAGGCCCGGGCTGGCTTCAAACCCCCTGCCTCGGTGTATGTGGCCAGCACCCTAACGACTGAGCAACAGGTGCTGAGCCTAAAGGTGTATATTGATACTTCCAGACCCCTGGGATCAGAGACAAAAGAGGGGCAAAGCGCAGACAAACCCTAAAGCAAGGAAGGAAGAGCATGAGCAAAGAGATGTATGAGGAAATAGATGCTTTCTTACACATACTGGGAATTCAAGGCAAGGCTATCAGCTTTACTGTAGCTAGACACATATCCAGAAAAGATCTGAAAATATTTCTAAGCTTTCACTTTATATTCACTTAAGTGATTCACTTAAAAGATTTAGCTGGTCTTTAGGCTCTATGTAACAAGGAAGAGAATGCTAAAGCAAAATTGTAATCACTCTGGCTAAGCATTGAAGGAATGTCACAAATCAGAGCCAATCACAAAAATCAATAACCATAATCTATTAACACTGGGGAGTTTCATTGCATAACTTGTAATTTTTGTGAAAACTGCATATTTTATATTCTGAGTTATTATAATAATTAAAATGTGCAGTTTTCACAAAAATTACAAGACATGCATTCAGGAAAGCATGGCCTATACTTAAAAGATGTGCAGACATGTTGGAAGAGTTTTAGAAAAATATGACAATTATCAGAAATGGTCCCTGATAAAGTGTGAACATTGGACTTAACTACATAAGGATTTTTTTTTTTTTTTTGAGACAGAGCTTCAAGCTGTCACCCTGGATAGAGTGCAGTGGCATCACAGCTCACGGCAACCTCCAATTCCTGGGCTTAAGCGAGTCTCCTGCCTCTGCCTCCCAAGTAGCTGGGACTACAGGCGCCTGCCACAACGCCCGGCCATTTTTTGGTTGCAGCCGTCATTGTCGTTTGGTGGGCCCAGGCTGGATTCGAACCCGCCAGCTCAGGTGTACATGGCTGGTGCCTTAGCCCGTTGAGCCACAGGCGCCGAGCCAAGGATTTTACTTTATTGATTGATGTACTTATTTTTGGTTCGATAGTTCTTTTCAAATTTTTTTTCTGTCAGTTCAACTTTTGAAAATTC
The DNA here is from genome assembly GCA_963573935.1 of Arctocebus calabarensis. Taxonomy (NCBI): domain Eukaryota; kingdom Metazoa; phylum Chordata; class Mammalia; order Primates; family Lorisidae; genus Arctocebus; species Arctocebus calabarensis. Next base: position 27,014 of record CAUYON010013928.1, read on the forward strand.
TATAGATAAGTGAGAATGTAGAATGTCTTTCTGTGCCTGACTTATGTCACTTAACATAGTGTGCTCCAGGCAATATATGTTGTTGCAAATAACAACAGCCTTTCTAAGGCTGATTAGTGTTCTATTATAGAACTAATATAGTTATACTAGATATACTAGATATGATAATTAAGTTCGTGAAGTGCTACATACCTCATAGCTGAATATCACTATGGTAACCATTTTAGAAGTCATACACAGATGCCATAGTCCAGTGCACCCTTCAAAGCAATTTTAGAATTTTTCCTGGAATGATCATCAGAGCTGTTGTCATTCTCATACATTACATAGCATTGTAATATAGCTTCAAATCGTTTATAGTGATGCCTCTTGATTTGTCCTTTTTGCTTAAGGTTGCTTTGTCTTTTGGGAGTCCTTTCTGGTTTCATATGAAGCATATTTTCAAGATCTGTCAAGTGACATCAGAATTTTAATAGGGATTGCATTGAATCTGTAGATCACGTTGGGTCGTATAGACCTTTTAACAATGTTTATTCTGCCAATTGATGAGCATGATATATTTTTCCATTTGTTTGCATCCTGTGTAATTGCATTAAATCTGTAGCTTGCTTTGTGTAGTATGGACATTTTAACAATGTAGATTCTTCCCAGCCGTGAGCATGGTATGTTTCTCCATTTGTTAATGTTGTCTTCTATTTCTTTTCTCAGGATTTTGTAATTCTCTTTATAGAGATTCTTCACGCCGTTTGTTAGGTATATTCGCAGTTATTTCATTTTCCTTGAAGCTACTGTGAAGGATATTGTGCCTTTGATTTTATTCTCAGCTTGACTGTTATTGGCATATATGAAAGCTACTCATTTGTGGACACCGATTTTGTATCCTGTGACATTACTATACATCCTGATCACATCTAAGAGCTTTATAGTTGAGTCCCTGGGGTTTTCCAGGTATCAAATCATGTCATCCCCAAAAAGCGAGAATTTGACCTCCTCTGCCCCCATTTGGATACCCTTGATATCTTTCTCTTGCTTGAATCCATTGGCTAAAATTTCCAGGGCTATGTTTTTTGTTTTATTTGAAACAGAGTCTTCACTAGGTTGCCTTCCGCAGAGAGCCATGGTGTTACAGTTCACAGCAGCCTCGAACTCCTGGGTTTAAATGATTCTCTTCCCTCAGCCTCCCAAGTAGCCGCTACTACAGGCGCCTGCCACAATGCCTAGCTGTTTTTTGGTTGTAGGTGTCATTGGTGTTTGGCAGCGCAGGCTGGATTCGAACCCATCAGGTCCGGTGTATGTGGCTGGCACCCTAGCTGCTGAGCTACAGGTGCCTAGCCAAGGGCTGTGTTGAATAGCACTGGCCATAATGGACTTTCTTGACTGCTTCCAGTTTTATTTTTTTTCTTTGTTTCAACTTTATTATCTTACTTTGTGTTTTCTTTTCTTTTTATTATTATTATTTTTTATTAAATCATAACTTTGTACATTGATGTATTTATGGAGTTCGGAGTACTGCTTCCATATACAATGTGAAATGCTTACATTGTACTAAGTAACACATCCATCACAATTATACTCATTTCTTAATAGTTTTGAAATGTACCCTTGCATCATGCACGTTAGGTGAGGTCCCCCCCAAATACCCTCCCTCCTCCCATCTCTCCCCTCTCTCTCCTTTTCCGTTCTACTTTCTGGACTATAGTTATGTTTTGCCATTCATATGAGTGTGTAGGTGATTATATATTGATCTCCAAACTTCTTTCCAAAAAGGTCATATTAGCTCGCATTCCCACCAGCAGTGTAGAAGCGTTCCTTTCTCTGCCAACATCTGTGGTTTGGGATTTTGTGATGTGGGCTAATCTTACTGGGGTTAGATGATATCTCAGAGTGGTTTTGATTAGCATTTCTCTGATGATTAAGGATGATGAGCATTTTTTCATGTGTTGTAGGCCATGCACCTATCTTCAGCAGAGAAGTTTCTTTCTTTTTTTTTTTTTTTCAGTTTTTGGCCGGGGCTGGGTATGAACCCTCCACCTCTGGCATATGGGGCCAGCGCCCTACTCACTGAGCCACAGGCACCGCCCCAGCAGAGAAGTTTCTGTTCAAGTCTCTTACCCACATAAAAATGGGGTTATTTATTCTTTTCTTATTGATTAGTTTGAGTTCTCTGTGGATTCTGGTTATCAGACCTTTGTCAGAAGCATAACCTACAAAAGTCTTCTCCCATTCTGAAGGTTGTTTGTTTTACTTACTGTGCTCTTGGCTGTGCAAAAAGCTTTTTAGTTTGATCAGATCCCAGTAACATATTTTGGTGTTGCTTCAATTGCCCGGGAGGTCCTCCTCATAAAATACTCTCCCAGGCCAATTTCTTTTCCCTCCACTCTCTTCTAGTATTTTTATAGTTTCATGTCTTAAGTTTAAATCTTTTATCCAGTGAGAATCAGTTTTTGTTAATGGTGAAAGGTAGGGGTCCAGTTTCAGTCTTATACAGGTCGGCAGCCAGTTCACCCAGTACCATTTGTTAAATAGGGAGTCTTTCCCCCACTGGATATTTTTTTTTTTTTTTTTTTTTTTGTAGAGACAGAGTCTCACTTTATCGCCCTGGGTAGAGTGCCGTGGCGTCACACTGCTCACAGCAACCTCCAGCTCTTGGGCTTAAGCGATTCTCTTGCCTCAGCCTCCCAAGTAGCT
>CAUYON010013933.1:0-61998 GCA_963573935.1 Arctocebus calabarensis
TTTATATAGTGATCAAGAAAATGCCATGAAGGCTATCTGTAACAGTACGATCAAAACATTTCTGAATGTATATGAATCGTGCCCTGTGATTGCACCAATGTACAGAATTATGATTCAATAAAATTATAAAAAAAAAAAAAAGAATCCTCATTCTGGGAGACTGAGGTGGGTGGATTGCCTGAGCTCACAGGTTTGAGACCAGCCTGAGCCAGAGCAAGACCTCGTCTCTAAAAATAGCCGGACATTGTGGTGGGCGCCTGTAGTCCCAGCTACTCGGGAGGCTGAGGCAAGAGAATAGCTTAAGCCCAAGAGCTGGAGGTTGCTGTGAGCTGTGACACCTAAGCACTCTACTGAGGGCAACATAGTGAGACTCTGTCTCAAAAAAGAAAAAGAAAAAGAAATAAAAATAAAAGAATAAAGAACCCCGACTTCATTCGTTACCACACCTTATCACCTAATGGGACGAAAGACTAGTTTAACATGCAGTCAGGTAGGGGGGTAACGTTGTTAAACAATATTCAAATTCTACCATGTCTGGATTCAGGTAGAGAGTGTGAGCATATATACAGAGCTCACTTGCACCTAACTCAAAGAAATAGTTTGCAGCAAAAAACAAAAACCAAAAAAAAACCCTCCATGTACAAAAGAAGCCACTGTTAAGAAAGAAAATAGGAAGTATATATTTTTCTTTTCAGTCTCCAAAGTTGTGTAACAGGAAAGCTCTACTATGTAATTTTTGAAATGGGAAATGAGTTATATAAGAGTTAATACTACCTGTGAAATAAAGTGGATATTGGAGACTTAGATAAACCTATTTAGTCCCTGTACATCTTCCTGAAAAGTTGAAAAGCTATGTGACTGGCATTGGAAACTGACATCATCATTTATTTCAAAATGCCTAAAATGGTATTTACATAAAATAATGTCAAAATAATCATGTTGATAAGAAGGAGTTATCTTTGCAATTTAATAGCATTGATGATTAGATGATAACTAACATAATTAATTAAGTTGTTGAGGGGGGAAAACGTCTTCCTATTACCTCTTTTTGGGGGATGAAAAATACAAGCAGTCCGATGAAAACAAAGCCTATTTTTAATATAATGTGAATATTCTAAGGACTGATATATACTGAAATCACAATAATTTTCTTAGCTAAAATCTTCAAAATGTTCAAAGCATAAAAATTATATTTGAGTGATAGTACATCTGACAAATATTGAAAATTGAATTTAAACAGGTTTATTTCTTTTAACACTCTTTTTAACAGGTAATACTCAATTTCTAATTCATTAAAAACTGTGTTTCATAAATTAGGCTAATTCCTCACTGATACTTACCCACAGTTGTGGAGCAGTAAAATGCATTTAATTATATTTCCCTGAACTCTGTCTGGAAAGTTTGAATGTAAGGCAACCTAACCTTCCGACAGGGGGCTACTAGTCAGGAGTGAAATTGTCATCAGACTGCCCCAGTTCCTTGTAAATGTAGTATGGATCCTTGGAAATGTTCATTAAAGCTGGTGGTTTCTAGAAATTGCCAGACAGTGATGAAACACAAAAGGGTAGGACTCCCAGACGCCTGTAAGGAGCCCCTTGGCTATAGTACAGGAGAAAGAGTCCCTGGCTCCATGCTTGTTTTATTCCAGCTGAGAGAAGCTGAGTTTCCTTTCTAATAAAGATTATTCTTAAACTCAATTAGAGAGATAGTAAAATCAATCTGACGGAGAATACCGGTGGAGTTTTTGGTTAATAGTTTGAGACACTAAACTGTGGAATAAGCGGGTGTTTCGGGTTACAACAGACACTATGAGATCTGTTTCTCTCTCTTGCCAACCAAGGCCACTGTCTCTCTGTTTTTCCCAATCTACAGAAATGAAAAGAGAAAAGGAAAGAGAAAGAAGAAAAAGAAAATTGCACAAATAAGCATTCAAACGCAGTTTTCTTCCTACTTCTTTAGAACCTCTAATTTATGTAGTAGCTTTTTGGAGGTAACTTACATTTCTTTGCATGTTTTTTAATGGTACAAGGAACAGTGAGAGGCATGCTTTTGTTAACGCTCTACACTGAGTGTGTGAAATAATTCCGATATCAAAATTATTTTGAATTTTGATGTGCAGACCATGTCGGTATAGTAGGTAACAAAGAGAAGAATACAACATTCTTCAAATTCTAAGACGGAGCTAAAGAAAAGAAACCTGTATATTCTGTAGAACTGTTTATATCACTCTTTGCTGGTTTGTGAGCTGTAAAAGCCTCACATCACACGTCTGTATTAGAATCACAAAGCCCCTTCCTAATCAATCTTCTTTTCTTCAGTGATTAAGATAATACTATGAAGGTTAGTCGTTTTCAACCAGAATTCTGAGGTCTTGTTTGGAAGGCAAGCCATGCAGCCACATTGCCACAAGGTGGGAGTACAACGTTTGATTGGCTTAAAAACTGGCCTTTGCTTTTTTTTTTTCCTCCAGCTCCAGTGTGAACAAAGACATAAAACAGGCTAACTTTGTATGTGAATGAACTAACATTGTTTCTATGTTCCTTGTTATTAATGTGCATACCTTGAAAATTGAAATACCTTTTTACCAAAATTTGATAATCAAATATAATAATAAACATAGACAGAAAATGCTTTAATAGTGATTTCTTTATTCCTCTATTTTTTTTCTTCTTTACTCGGCAATGTGTGCGCCCCTTTCAAACTACATTTTAGGACTCCAAGGAAAGCCATGTCAGTGTAAGTTTTACTGAAAAAGAAACTCACAATTTTATGATGATAGTGAATATTATTTATTCTCTACACTCGTGCATGTTTTGAAGCTAGCCTCCCTTCATAAATTTTTTTCTATCATTTCGTACCTTCATGGTAATGAAGGCAGCCATGTAGTTAAATGGGGAACAATGAATTGAACAGTCCAAGAAAAACATCTAATGATTTTGACCTTTCTATGGAGTTGAAAGATTAAAATGAATTTAACAATATTGCTTATTCTAGGATAAACAGTGCAGAGCCACTATGCACAATTCCATTGCATTTCCTTGCTTTTGTAATGTATGCTTATTACATTTAAACTTGGCCGTATTATGTGCTTATTCTGGGGTTGTAAGCACATGAAAGCACACACATGCCCTTTGAGACAGAGTACCTGACATATAGGCTAGCAAGACCAGACATTTCAACACAGTGTGATTCACCAAAGTGACGGTAACACACCCAAGGGATCCTGAGTATTGCTCAGATGGAAAAGGCCACCATCTCCCTTACATAAAAAGACAGAAAGGCTGGGGAAAGGTACAAATCAGCTTGCCAATTTTAATTCCTTGCCTCGTCCTGCATATGAATAAAGAGTCGGCTAATGGGTGGCGCCTGTGGCTCAAGGAGTAGGGCGCCAGCCCCATATACCAGAGGTGGTGAATTCAAACCCAGCCCTGGCCAAAAACTGCAAAAAAAAAAAAAAAGAAAGAAAGAAAGAAAAAGAAAAGAGTGGGCTAATGGATGGAATTCCTGTCTCTGCTACTGATATTATGTTTTCTGGAAACATTTACCCAAATGGATCTTTTTATCTTACTGAGTTCTGAATAGACAACAGACATAGAACCAAATCACTTACTCACCTTTTCCATTTGTGTTTCCAATGATAACAATGGAAAGAAAGAAAATGTAGTACCTGTCACCATGGCATTGATGCTTTGCAGGATATACGTGCAGAAGCTCAATGAAAATAATACAACAGTCTCAAGAGTAAATTTTGCTGTCATTAGGCAGTCTGGCAGAGTATTACATCCATAGATAAGAAACATTCTCTTGACTATGTAGGTGTTTTAAAAGTTTGAAATATGTGGAGAAAATCTTTTCTCATAATGAAATGCCACCTAAGCATATACTGGTGGCATTAGATGATTTGGGATATTACACTATAAAATGCACTCGAGTAGCTTATAGTTAATGTTTCATAAAAAATCAAGTGCTGTGATCTCTTGATCTGGTAGATATAATCTATTCATTCTGCCTTCCAGGGTCACCATTTTATTTTTATTTTTCTTTCTTTCTTTCTTTCTTTCTTTCTTTCTTTCTTTCTTTCTTTCTTTCTTTCTTTCTTTCTTTCTTTCTTTCTTTCCTTATTTCCTTCCTTCCTTCCTTCCTTCCCTCCTTCCCTCCTTCCCTCCCTCTCTCCCTCTCTCCCTCCCTCCCTCCTTTCCTTCCTTTCTTTCTTTCTTTCCTTTCTTTCTTTTTTCAGGCTTAAATTTGTAATTTGAAGATTGGAAAGAAAATGAAACAGAATATAATCAGCTTTAATATTTTAACAAGCAGCTCAGATTGATTGTAGGTGTCAGAAAGGATAAAGAACACCCCGGGTTAGCTGTTGCTTAAAAAGGAGTATTATACATAATCCAGCCAGTGTGTCCTTTCTAAACACAACATATTCCTTAGTACCTATTTATCCTGTTCTTTGACCCTAAGATACCATTAAGATAAGACAAATCATTGTTATGGGCTTACTAAGAAAGAGATTATGCATTGAATCGTGATTAGTTGTTATATTAATTCTAAGAGGGATGTATATAAATGTTAGAGATGCTAAAACAGAAAACAGAAAAAAGGAACAACGAAGAAAGAAGAAAATAATGAATTAGCTAAAGATGGAAAGGCAGGGAGGAAGGACAGAAGAAAGGAGGGAAAGAAAGACAAACCTTAGAAGTCATGAAATAAAAGCACTACTTTCAGAGTTTCTTGGCTGATAGGGTCTGAGGTGTAATCAGACTCCTCTGGATTGTTTGAAGTCTCCCATATCTTATGAACACTTCATTGGCTAGAAAGCTTAGGATCTTGAACTGACATATTTGGGAGGTGATAGAGGAAAAATCACACAATGGTACTTATATTTATTAATGTTTTATTAACATTTTAATTTGAAACTTTCCAAACATTTGAACATGTGAAAAACATGTTCAAACTTAAAATCTTAAAGAGAAAATAATGAAATATATACCCAAGGGTTGGCTGAGCACAGTGGCTCATGCCTCTAATTCTAGGACTCAGGGAGTTCAAGGGGTGTGGATCACCTGTGCTCAGGAGTTTGAGACCTGTCTGAGCAAGAATGAGACCCCATCTCTACTAAAAATAGATAAAACTAGCAAGATGTGGTGGTGGCCACCTGTAGTCCCAGGTACTTGGGAGGCTGAGGCAAGAGAATCGCTCAATCCCAAGAGTTTAAGGTTGCTGCAAGCTATCAGGAGGCCAAGGAACTCTACCAGGGCAACAGAATGAGACTCTGGCTCAAAAAAAAAAAAAAAAAAAAAAAAAGAAAGAAAAGAAAAGGAAAGAAAGAAATTAAGAAATACCCAAGGTTTGAAACTTTCTAGATAGGAGTTCCATTTTATATAAATAAATCAAAACCAAAACTTAACTATGAATCATAATTTTAATGTATTTGAAAAACATACTTGTGAGGAAAGCCGGGATCTTGGTTCCCAATATGTGGGTCGTGACCTCTTTGGGGGTCTCCTGCCTATCAGATATTTACCTTACCATTCATAACAGTAGCAAAATTACAGGTATGAAGTAACAATGAAAATAATTTTATGGTTGGGGGTCACCACGACAAGAGGAACTGTATTAGAGGGTCGCGGCATTAGGAAGGTTGAGAACCGCTGACTAGAATTAGCCACGAAGAAATACTGGTCATCATTTTGTGGCTTGTGCAAAATAATTTCTCTAGTGCTACATTTTACATAAATGCATGATCTGTTGAACCCATATCAATTATTTTTATTTTGTTGTTATTTGTTGTCTACAATGATATTTTTAATTCCATGACTTATTCAGTAGACAATGTCGTTCACTGAATAACAATTAGGAAGGAATCAGGAAGTAAAAATGTTTAGCTCTTAAACTCTGTTCCCTGACATCCCAAGATACATATCAGACAAAATTATAACTAGATTAGCTATTATTTCATTGGTTTAACAAACTACCAGTGACTTACTTTTATGAATAAATTCCTTAGCAAAATATCTAGAATACAAGAACATTTACATCCAACTCAGCTACAGCTGAGTGAAAAGTCAAATATTTTAACTTGAATTTTACTAAGTTGATGAAAAAAAGAACATAATATATTCCTCAAAATGTCGGGGGAAAAATAACCTTCAATTGACATCATTATTCTTAAGTCTTGATTTGTTATATAAAACAGAAGATATATTTTGTAGTTACACAGATAGTTATGAAGACACTGACTTATTTTTCCCTGGTATCATAATTGGTTCATCCACCAGGGGTTGCAATTGCAATAGGGCTTTTTGCAGATGAAAGTCAATGGGAGCTAGCAAGATGGTGCAGAAAGTGAGAACCCTGGCCTTCCAGCTACTATCTGGTCTAACACTATCCACACGTAGGTGTGTGGGAAAGAAGACCGAATAAATAAAACTCAAGTGGCGGCTGCCTCGATAATAGATCTGCTTTAATCTAGAATGGAATGGAAAAATGAATGAGCAAAACACAATCATCTCACACTTGTTTTAAGGTCTGTTTCATTTGCATGTTTCATTTTGGTCGAGCCTGGCTCTCTCAAATTCCTTTTAGATATTTTACCTCTGCTGAATTACCAGAGGGCTAATTTTTTTTTTAATAATTTTATTGAATCATAATTATGTACATTGGTGCAATCACAGGGCACGATTCATATACATTCAGAAATTTTTTTTTAATAATTTTATTGAATCATAATTATGTACATTGGTGCAATCACAGGGCACGATTCATATACATTCAGAAATATTTTGATGGTACTGTTACAGATAGCCTTCATGGCATTTCCTTGATCACTATATAAAGACATTAATACTCTACCTTTAATAAGTTTCGCCAGTACCCTGCTAAGATGCAATAGTTTTATGTTGTCTGTGCTGTATTTCTTTCACTTATTCTTTCATGTCAAGGGCTCCAAAATGAGGAAAAGTCTGAGAAAATATCAGCGTTAAGAGGAGCCTAAGGAAGAGGAGCTCACTATAGTCTGGGGCTCGGAATGGGATCCTGGAAAAGGGACAATCAGGCAAAAACTAAGGAAATCTGAATGCAGCCTGGATTTTAGGCAGTATTCATGTGTCAATACTGGTCTGTGAATCATGACAAAAGTATAGTACTAATTTAAGGTGTTAGTAATAGGGAAACTAGATGTGGATATAAAGGAACTCTCTATACTAGCATTACAAGTATTCTCTAAGCCTAAATAAAAAGCTTGATTAAGAATTAATATGATGAGCAACTCTTTTAATATGTATTATCTTGGATATTTATTTTCTTAAAACAATTTCTAGGAAGTATATCACTTGGTCTAGAAATATGAACGTGTTACATCTCTTAATATATACTAACAAATAAATTTTCAGAAGCTTCTATTTCCTAGATTTGTACTTCCCTGAAAATTATATGAATGCCATTATCATCACACAACAAAAAGTATATTTTCTTTTGAGATAACAACAAAAAGAAATCACTATATTCTACTTTTCTGGCAAAAGAAAGATGTCTCAGTTTAATTAAGGTGTCTTATCAATCAATTTATTGAAATATTTCTTACATATTTGTATTTCACACTTTATAAATTGTCATTTCCTTACTATTTTCAAGCTTATATTTGTTTACTCTCTTCAAACATATTAAGGCTACTAATTCAAGTCATCTTTATTTTATTTGTTTCAAAATACTTTACATTTATCATCTAATTATATCTATGGTACTTTTTGAAGCACAGCAGTTGTAAGTTTTTGTATAGGATAATTTGTAGAATTTAATATTGATGTTTTTCCTTTGTGATCTTTTATATCCTTACACAAACATATCTCATCTTAAATGGAGTAAATTTCCATCTTTTTTGTCCTAATTATTTTGACTTAATTCATTACATTTTCTCTATAATTTATTTATATTTGTACACAGCATGTGGAACCTTTAATTAAAGGAGTTAGAAACTTTGAGAATGTTAATTTTAAATAACGCTTCAGGCTCGGCGCCTGTGGCTCAACGGGCTAAGGCGCCAGCCACGTACACCTGAGCTGGTGGGTTCGAATCCAGCTTGGCCCGTCAAACAACAATGACGGCTGCAGCCAAAAAATGGCCGGGCATTGTGGCGGGCGCCTGTAGTCCCAGCTACTTGGGAGGCAGAAGTAAGAGACTCGCTTAAACCCAGGAATTGGAGGTTGCTGTGAGCTGTGATGCCAAGGCACTCTATCCAGGGTGACAGCTTGAGGCTCTGACTCAAAAAAAAAAAAACAAAAGCTTCATTTTCTTACTGACTTTGCCTCCTGATTTATTACATAGTAAATTTATATATTTATTTATTTTCTAAATATTTCATTTGGTAGATCTATGGATTTTTTTATTAATATTGAAATCGTTTAATTTTTATTGTTTCATTGTAAATGTATGTAAGTATTGATAAATGCTATACTTAAGTACACACTAATTATCATATTTAAAATGTTTCTTTACAATTCTCAATAATTGTTTGCATAGATAGGCCAGGAAGGAATTCATATTTTGAAGTTCAAAAAAATGCACTATGGTTTCTACGAGATTTGCATAAAATCTAAAAAAAGAGAGAATTGGTTTATCATATTCCACTTTACCATCTGTGGACTTGGTATGTCTCTCCATTTTTAAGTCTTCTTTGCCTCTCTCAGCAAAATTATTCAGATTAGTTCAATTCAGAAGAGTTCTTGTTAAGATTATTTCTAAGTATTTTGGTTGTTGCTACAATTATGAATGGACTCTTGGCCCCCAGTATCTTTGCTAATTGCCGGTGACATAAGACATCTATCACGTTTTTTTATGTAAATAAACTAAATTTATACTTTAGTCCAATAGTATGATCCTTTTGGATTTTCCAGGAAGAAATTCTTGCCAGATACGAGTAATGATAGTTTTATATTTTCCTTGATATTTACCATAAAGTTTCCTAGACTATTGCATTGCTCAACAGACCAAAATATATTAAAGAATAGTGAGCATCTTTTATCTGATATTAATGAGATTGCTGCTACATATTCAAAGCATTGTAACAAATCATCTTTTTTGTTGACTTCAATAATTGTATTAAAATGCTTTCTGCTTTTTTCTCTGCCCCAGGAAAGTGGAAAAGCATGGTAATCCCACATACTGCTAAAATTTGTAAAAACATGCCTCTATAAAAAAAAAAAGAAAGAAAAGAAAAATTAAAAAAAATGCCTCTATAAAAGACAAAAAATTATCTTTTAGTCTAATACAATCAAAAGGTTTAGAGATTTTCGGTCACATTGTACCTGCCGGCATACCTTTTCTGAGCCTTTTTTGTCTACCTAGAATGGCCTTCCTTAGTAAGTTCCTGCATTTTGTTCAAGGCTAAGCTCTGCGTGATGTCCTCCAGAACTTTAACAGAAATGCTTTTTTTCTCTTAGCCAGTGTAAGACTAAAGCGCTTCCTGATTTCTACCCATGTGAGTACGAAATACATTATAAATAGATCTAACCGTGCGACACAACTCTGAAATTGTTTGCCCATCTGCTTCCACACTAACTTTTTCAAGGGAAAGGGACTTGATATCATTGAACTACATATTGCCAGGGACAAACACAGTGCCTGGCAAAGCATTTCTGAGTTGTTTCTTAAAAAGTTATCCTGCTACTGTAATGCTAAAATCATAAAGATAAGGCATGCATAGTATGTTCTATTTGTCACATGTCTCCACTTTACTTTAGTCATTATAATTTATCCCCCTGTGGACAGCTTGTATTTTAAGTTTTTATATGTATAAAAGAAGTTTCTACTAGTTTAATATCTACTAAGAGTTCTAGAAAATGAACCAAACCTTCATAACAAACTTATAAAGCAGACATTATGACTTTGATTTTATAGATATGGAAATGGCCTCAGAAGGTCTCGGTGCATTTGAGCTCATAGTTGAATATCGGACTTTTCCAACATCAAAGCTGAGCCCTATAAATCCTGTGTAATATACTTGTTCGCTGTAAAATAAATTTTACTCCCAAGTAAATGACTTAATCAAGATTCCTTGTGAAAATTAGGGCAGATATGACACTCATAGGTTGATGTCTAAGGGAAAACCTCTTATGTCCTTGGAATGTGAGGTACACAAGGCAGGGCAAAGGATGTTCTTATTGAAGACACTTTCGGAAATTGTATATAAATTATCAACTACCAAGCTCAAAGAAAAAAAAGGATCATAATAACATTACATGAAGGTCCTTTAGAGATTTACCAAGTAGAGTTTTATCAGGCCAGGCATAGTGGCTCGAGCATGTAGTGTCAGCTCTCTGGGAGGTTGAGGTAAGTGGACTGCTTGAGGTCTGGAGTTCGAGACCAGCCTGAGCAAAAATGAGACCCTGTCTCTACTAAAAATAGAAAAAAACAGCAGATTGTGGTGGCCCACTCCTGAAGTATCAGCAACTCAGGAGACTGAGGCATGAGAATTGCTTGATCCCAAGAGTTTGAAGTTGCTGTGAGATAAGATGACAGCACAGCACTCTACCCAGGGCTACAGAGTGAGACTCAGTCTCAAAAATAATAAAAGAAAATAAACCTTTAGTTACAAAATTAAACTATTGGCCTAAATAAGTATAAAGAATCACTGTTTTATTTTTTTTTCTTTTTAAAATTGAAACAGGCACATGATTATAGAAATAACCTTAATTTTATTGTCTTTTCAAATCCTAAACTAGAAATTTTTATGTTATCTTTCAAAACCACTATTTCATCTGTGAAAGAGCACAGGTGTCCTAGTAGCATTTGGAATTGACACACATAATTGGAGTGCGGAACTGTGTCATGCAAAAGAAACTTGTCCCCACTCACCACTTGTAATCAATCAATCTTCTGTTTTGAGTCTAACTTACCAGGAGGAATAATATATATATATTTTATTTCAACTGATCTTCATATCTTGATATACTTAGCTTAATCCAATTTCTTTTCTGTATCCTAGCTCATTATTAAAACAAGTTGAGTTTTCTACCAGTCGGTTGGTTAACTTGAAAATCCTACAGTACCACTGTTTTCCACATTTGTGTTTAACATTTTCATTTCCAATTTGTTTCAGAGGATTTTTTCCCCACTGACTGCTTCTAACACTTCCTAGACACTTACAGAAGTTTGTTGAATTTTAGATTGTGCTAAGTCACTTTATTTTTCCTATTCTTTGTTTAAAATTGCACAGAATACTGCTCTGAGGCCATTTCAGGTCATTTTACCTCTAGCATATGATGTTCTTCTGCTTCACACAGGCTACCCTTCTCACTTTTCACTTCTGCATCTCACTACATCTAAGATCCTGCTACCTGTTTAGTTATTACCCTTGACCTGGCAGAAAAATCTTCATAGGAGTCAAAGATTTCTCATGCCGGATCAGATTCATGTTCAATCACAGTCTGCTTTGTACCTCTTAGTGAAGCTAAATAATATTTTATCTTGGGATACATTGAGACTTGGGAACCACAAGATATGTTTAAATATGTAAAATATGGTCATACCATTGATAGAATTGACTCCGTCCATGATTCTGGAGAGACTGAGAGTCTCTCTCTCTAAAACAATGAACCTCCACGTTGTTCGTCTCCACCGACCCTGTGCCAAAATAGAGGAGGAAAAAAAGGAAGCTATCTAATTGTGTTTTTTTTTTTTTTTTCTCTACCAGGAAATATAGCATTTGGCTTTCAGATTATGAAATGATTAATTAAAACATGACATTATTTGTGAGAATGTAGGGTTTTGCATCTAATAGAAACTAAAAATGACCTCCTACTAGAAAGCTCCACTTGGATGTCCAGAGTTTCTGGCAAGTTGGAGAGAGGGACAAAGTGGTTGAGGAAAGTAAAAAGAAAACTGAAAGCATTCAGCATAGCAGTTTTTGACTCATGATTTTTTTGACAGACTGCTAAACGGACTTTTTTGGGAAAAGTTCCAATTAGCTTTTGATGAAAAGTGCCAAGACTTGTATTTAAGAAATACAAGAGAGCTACCAAATGTGTTAATAGTTTCAAAAGTATCAAGGAAATATTAGCCATAAGGAATGGGGGTAGAAAGCTTTATTTTTATGGGTGATAATGGTGTCAGCAAAATATGGGAAGTTTTGTAAATATAAAAATCCAGTTACACGGAAAGCATATATTTTTACTGCCTTTGGATACAGTTCCTAATGAGAGGAATTGTTGATCCATTAAAGCATTATCATTTCTACTTGGCAATATGAAAATACATACACAGTTTTAGGTACTTTTTCTTGCTATCTGCTAATATTTTAATATTCCTAGATTTGTTTGAAAACAGGGGTTGTATGGCATCCATGCAAGTAAGCAACAGTTTTTATTTATTTGTTTCTTTACTGACTAAAAAAAGGTTCAATGATTTGTATTTTACCTTTTAAAAAAGGGAGAAATTGCATGGTACAATTTGCAATTTTGACGAAATGATTTTGAATGGTTGTTTAGAAACCACGTGATCATTATCTACCACTCTTTCTACATAAGCAACATTTTTGTACAATTTTATCTACAAAAGTAGTAAACTCGATATCCTTCAGGTACTGAGATTCCCACAGGAGCTTCAGTGTTGCGCTTTTTTGTAGGGGCAAGCTGCTAAAAATGACTTTAAAACATGTTAGAGACAGAGTCATACACAAAACCCTACAAATGGTTTTTCTCTGGGTGTTTTGCACTGAGCTGACCCAGGTCATCCAAGGCTTCATTCTTCTATTGGAGGGTAACTTGGAACTCTCTGGTGATATGGCTTTTGTTCAGATCAGAGAATACTTTATATCAAAACTGCCAAATATAGTTTCAGTGATCCCATGACTTCATTCTTCTAGAATACCTGTAAGGAAAAACTTGTTTCATAGCTTAAGAAAAAGGAAGAACTCGAGGGAACAGATTGGCTCACGCCATAGCCTCTAACCAATAGATCAACTTGGTTTGGGCTAACCAAGTATAGTAAAATATTTGTGATTGGACACTGATGATGCTCCATGCTTTTTTATTTACATTTAATGTTAAAAGTCTTGATTGAAACATCAAAGAGTGTTTATAAATTTGCTCTTAACTGGAAATTCCTGCAAAACTGGAAAAAAAGTGGTCCCTAATATTTGGGCCCAACCTATATTTATCAAAATATTTTGCTACAGTTGAGTAGTTCACTCAATTTAGATTAATGAACAGCTACTATTACCCTGGAAAACACAGTGTTTTAATCAATTTTTTTCAGAAGAACAGAAACAGAAGATGTATACATCCTTTACCTACATAGGGAGATTTATCAGAAGATAAGGCTCATGAAATTATACAGGCTGACAACCCCAAACCCTGCGGAGTGAGTCAGCCAGCTAGAGACCCAGTCAGGTGCCACTCCAAAGGCCGGCAGGCTCTAGACCCAAAGAGAACCAATGTTTCATTTCAAGCCCCAACATAGAAAAAAGCCAAAGTTTCAGTTCAAAAAGAATCACAAAGAGCAATTACCTGTTACTAAGGTAGAAATTAGCCTTTCTATTCTATTGATTCATTCACCAAATTTCATGAAACCTCCCCATGTTAGGAAGAAAAATCTACTTAATTCAATCTACTAACTTTTTAGTAATTTTTGTATATTTCAGACTCGGGGAGAGTACAAACAAGTAGGTTACAATGTTCTCATTTGTTAGGCAGAGTGTCTCTGATAGTTGTGTCCTGTACCTAGGAGGTATGCCATATACCCTTACATTGTGCCCCTTAAGTCAGAGCACACCAATCCCCTCCTGATCTCCCCAAAAACCCCCTTTTTAATCCCTGAATTGAATTGAGTTTTTCTCCTATGTGGGCATGTATTAGATCATCTACTGGCTTCATATTAGTACTAAGTACATTGGATATTTGATTTTCTATCCTTATGATAATTTACTAAGAATAATGTGTTTCAACTCCATCCAGGTTAATACAAAAGATGTAACATCTCCATCTTTTTATGGCTAAATAGTATTCCATGGTATACATATACCACAGTTTGTAAATCTCTTTCTGGGTTGATGGACATTTAGCTTGCTTCCACATCTTGACAATTGTAAATTGAGCTGCAATAAACAACCTAGTGCAAATATCCTTATAATAAAATGATTTTTTTTCTTCTGAGTAGCTGCCTGATATTGGAATTGCAGTTTCAAGGGGAAGGTCTAATTTGAGTTCTTTGAGGAGTCTCCATTCTTCTTTCTGAAAAGGCTGTATTCATATGCAGTCCCACCAATGCATAAAAGTGTTCCCCTCTCTCTACGTCTGCACCAGCATCCTCAGCTTTGAGACTTTGTGATGTGGGCTAGTCTCACTGGGATTAGGTGATAATCTCTGATGATTAGAGATGATGGGCATTTTTTTCATGTTTGTTAGCCATTAGTCTATCTTCCTTAGAGAAGGTTATGTTCATGTCTCTTACCCAATGATAGACGGAATTGTTTGCTCCTTTTTTATCCATTAAGTTCTCTATAGATTCTAGTTATGTAACCTTTGCCAGATTCATAACATGCAAATATCTTTTCCCATTCTGAAAGATGTCTATTGCTTTAATGTTGTGTCCTTAACTATACAGAAGCTTTTCAGTTTAAGTCCCATATATTTATTTTTCTTGTTGTTCATAAAATCGTTTCATCCAAAACACTCTTACAGAAACACCCAAAATAATCTTTGACCAAATACCTGAGCACCCCATGTCCCAGTAAAGTTGACACAGAAGTAGGCATCATACCCTCCTGGTGTGTAAGCATAAATATACACATGTACGTACCTTAGAGCTGCAGTCTCCAATCCCTGGGTCATGGACTGGCACTTACCCTGGCCTGTTAGGACCTGGGTTGCGCAGCAGGAAGGGAGTGGCACGTGAGTGAGTGAAGCTTCATCTGTATTTGTAGCAGCTCCCATAATTCACATCACTGCCTGAGCTCCACACATGCTGTCAGATAAGCTGCAGCATTAGATTCTCATAGGAGTGTGAACCCTATTGTTAACTGCGTATGGGAGGTACTTCAGTGGCACACTCCTTACAAGAATGCAATGCCTGATAATCTGAAGTAGTGACATAAAGAGCTTGAATAACCCCAAAACTGCCCTCCAACCCCAGTCTGTGGGAAAAAATTATTTTCTGTGAAACCAGTCTCTGGTGCCAATGAGTTTGGGGACTGGCTGCCTTAGAGTATCACTTTTTTCTGTCTGATCTTTTTTACCTAACATTATATTTGTAAGAGTTATCCATATTGCTGTGTGTGGTGGTAATATATTATTTGTGTTGTATACTATTGTGTCTGAATATAGCAAAACATACTTCTCCCATTCTACTATTGATGAGCATTTGATGAGTTTATAATTTATTCTATTCACAAATTTCCTTGATGAGCATCTGTACAGGTTTCTGAAAGGCATTTATATAGGAGTGGAATTGCTGGGTTGTAGGATGTGAATGGAACCAGCATTAGCATATCTTATATTGATCGCTCAGTCAAACCCAGAAAACTTTCATATTGGATGATGCAACAGAATTCCCAGAGTATTTAAGCTTTTGTGGCTCAGTCCTTTTTAGCAAGAAAATATATGCATGTAAATAATCCTAAACATTACATGAAGAATGTAATGTACTATCATTTCTGTGTCATCAAAGCCTAAGATACCAAAACCAATGGAATACTGAACTCATTTGAAGGTTAGTAAACATTGATCTAATGTGTTTATGTAGGAATATTGCCAACTTTAGACACTTCACCTTTCTTGAATAATTTAGTTGTTATTCATTTTCCTCAAATGCTTTAAGAATTCAAAATTTATATAAGTACTATTCATTATAGAAACCTTAGGAAACATAAGTTTGAAATAATAAGAAAGTTTAAAATCTGTGATTTTTAAAATATAATTCACATATAGTTCAATCATTTGAAAACTCTTAAATGGCCAAGAGATTAATACCTGTTGCCCCAAGATACACTTCTAACCTCTTAGCACAGACCTACATGATCTTGTCTGCCTTAATGCTTTTCATTACTGCCTTGATTCTCTGTGAGACATTTCTATTGCTGGGACTACACCAACATTTCTGAAAGGGTTATATAAGGCCCCTTATACAAGACAGAAAAGAAGCAGAGAGGATATTCAACGAGCAAGCTCTCATAAAAGAGCAGGCTCCAGCCCACATCTTGTTCTTTCTAAGGTGACTTATTTAGCCATTCCATTCTATTAACCTTCTTTTCCCTAGTAAAGACTTTCTTGACCTCCCAAAATTAGGTAAGAGATTTTTCCCTCTGTGTTCCAGTGACCCCCTTGTGCTTAAGGTATTACTATCATTTGATTTGAAGCTCCATGAGGACACGCTCTGTCCTCTTCACTGTGAGATCTTAAAAAGCCCAGGCAAATCATTTCCTGTCCCAGCTCCTATTTTTCTTTTCCATATGGTATTTACTTTCTGAAAATTATACTAATTATATGTCTTTTTAAGCATATATTTTCTGTCCTATTCCTCTTACTTTTAAGTGGAATAGGACAGATAATACTTTTAAGTGGCTCCATGACAACTGGGTGTTTTGCACACCACTGTTTCCCCAGCACTCCTGAGTGTGCTGCACACATAGTAAACCCTTAATGAGTTATTTAAATGAATAAATAACTGTTACTAATAGACTAAACTATAAATGCACTGTGCAAATTCATATTTTTACTCCTTATTGAGTCCCTAGATCTCATCTTTAGATTTCGTATAAGGATTCCCAGGCTTTTGACCTTATTTAATCTTGATTACTCCTTAAAGACCTTATTCCTAAATCCAGGCAAATTGAAGGTTAAAGCTTCAGCATAAGAATTTGTGAGGGACTCAGCCCAGTCTATAGTGAAAAGCGTACTGTTGATATCTGTCAGGCATCTCAATTGTGATAAAGTCTTTTTTTTTCCTTAAGGTATCTCACGTGAAAATCGTGTCTAAGAGACTTTTGAAAGGTTGTTTTATGTGTCAGAAACTCACTCAATATTAATCTTCCTAAAGTTCTATTGCATGTCTACCTATTGCCCCCTACCACTGGGTAATATGGGAGGCAGAATTTGTGTTCTTCAGTGAAGGATGGAAATTTAATGGACCACAGGGAATTAGTCATTGAAACCATTCCCTGGAAGGAAGTGATGAAGTAGACATTTCTGGATGTCATGGCATAAATGATCTCCCTGAAGTTGCTTACTGAGGCTATAAAAGCTTGATAAACAACAATAAAGGAAAAGGAAGAGGACTGTTGGCTTAGGTAGAATGCTGAAATCATCCCTTTATTTAAAGCATTATGCAACTAATAAGTTGTTCTTCAGAAAAAACAACACCACTTATAAACACCCATTATCAACAGTAAAATATTGTTCCATTAAGATCATTTCTATTTTATGACAAGATAATTCATTCCAACTTTCCTTTCTAGCCAACATAGCAAGGCTGATACAATTTTAGATTGTTGGGGTTTTTTTCAAGGAATGAGAACAAGAAAACAAGAAAAAATAATTCATAAAATCTAAATTAATTAGTAAAATTATATTCTACCAGTTTTAGTAGAATTTGAATTAAAAGTATTCAAAATACCATTGTGTTATCTACAGTGTTTAATTTATCAATTCTATTTCTTATTAAGTCAATAGTGTATTCTCTTCCAGATTTTCAGTAATATAAAATCTGTACCTAATCTAAATGTTTGATGTCAATATAATTTTATATATATTGGGAATTTTGAATTTTGAAAACTCATTTAAACATTTTGTACTTACTTACTGAGCAAATTTAAATGTGCACAATAAACCTTGCCCTATGAGGTTTAATTAAGAGGAGTTAGTATAAGCATACCCCAGACTGTATCACTGGCCTAGCTAAAAGGAAGCCAATTTGCCTTCAGGATGCTCTGGCTTGCTCTGTCTTAAAAATTTCAAATTTACCCGCTCCTTGGCTGCACAGCTGTTGACACAAGATTAGAAAATGCCCTTGAGGGAAAACATATCAACCTTGAAGGAAAACTGAGTAAGCATCTAAAACAGGCTAACTATAGACCACTGGATGATAAGATCCTCCAGAAAACCTATTGTTTGCTGACAACCATCTAACAAGTCATGATGACTTACACAGAGCTTGTTTTCTGTCTCTTCCTCCTATAAGTTTCTTGGTAAGCAGAGAAAGATGAGATGATCTTTGAGGCAACAGTCTGCCATTTCCTCAGGTTTGTGGTGCTTGAGGAAACCACCATTAATTCACCAACACTTGCCTCTCATGATCAGTTCTTGGGTGCCAGGTAGCAAACCTGTGTTCGGTGACTGCAACTGATGAAGTTTTAAATAGGGGCAATCATTTGTTCATATGACCTTTAGGTACCAAAATAGAATTTTGATTATTAATGAAGAAAAGCTCATAGGAAGAAGAAATAGGCAGTGAGATAAGCCAAGAGGTGAGTGTTACCATTGAAATGAAAGGCAATGAAGGCCAGATATTCTAAATGTAGAAAAAGATAAGGAACCCAAAGGCCTGCCAGAATTTCACTATCTCAGAGTCAGGTAAAATGTTTTAAACAGGTTGAAGAGGTGAGATAAACAGGTGAATTATCTTAGGAAATATGTATTCCCATCTTTACATTCCAGTACTACTGTTAGAGTTACAAAAATTACAGAGGGAGGATGCTAGGCTGGGAATTCTTTCCACCCATCAAATACCTAAGGCTAGTATTCTTCATTCATTGACATCTATCTGAATCACCTGGAGTGGTTATTACAAAGCAGGTTGCTGAACCCCCACCCCCTTCCCCCCAGAATTCTAATTTGGTACATCTAGATAGGGAATTGATAGTTTCTTTTATTAACAAATACCCAAATGATGACCATACATGGAGAACTAATAATGAACAAAATTGTGGACAATAAGAAGTTATAGATATAACAAAAAAAAAGTGTATACATATAAATATATATATATATACTTCAACAGAAGTATGATGATGTAATAAAGAGATAGCTTTCATAGATATTTTCTTTTTTCTTTTTTATTAAGTCATAGCTGTGTACATTAATGCAATCATGGGGTACAATGAGCTAGTTTCATATACAATCTGAAATATTTTCTTCAAACTGGTTAACAGAGCTTGCATGGCATTTTCTTAGTTATTGTGTTAAGACCTTTATATTCTGCATTTAGTAAGTTTCACCTCTACCCTTCTAAGATGCACCTTAGGTGGGGTCCCACCAATTACCGTCTCTCCACTCATCTTCCCCACTTCTCTCCCTTACTCCTTTCCCCATATTCTTGTGCTATAATTGGGTTATAGCCTTCATATGAAAGCTATAAAATAGTTTCATAATAGGGCTGAGTACATTGGATACTTTTTCCTCCGCTCCTGAGACACTTTGCTAAGAAGAATATGTTCCAACTCCCTCCATGTAAACATGAAAGAAGTAAAGTTTCCATCTTTCTTTAAGGCTGCATAATATTCCATGGTGTACCTATACCACAATTTATTAATCCATTTGTGGGTTGAAGGGCACTTAGGCTTCTTCTATGACTTAGCAATTATGAATTGGGCTGCAATAAACATTCTAGTACAAATATCTTTGTTATAATGTGATTTTTGGTCTTCTGGATGTATACCTAGTAGAGGAATTATAGGATCAAATGGCAGGTCTACTTTTAGATCTTTACATACTCTCCAAACATCTTTCCAAAAAGAATGTATTAGTTTGCATTCCCACCATCCATTTAGAAGTGTTCCCTTTTCTCCACATCCACACCAACATCTCTGGTTTTGGGATTTTGTGATGTAGGCTAATCTTACTGGAGTTACATGATATCTCAAAGTAGTGTTCATTTGATTTCTCTGATAATTAAGAATGATGAGCATTTTTTCATGTGTCTGTAGGCTGTGCACCTATCCTCTTCAGAGAAGTTTCTCTTCAAGTCCTTTGCCCATCCTGAGATGGGATCACTTGTTCTTTTCTTGCTAATATGTTTGAGTTCTCTGTGTATTCTGGTTATTAAACCTTTGTCGGAGGCATAACCTGCAAATATCTTCTTCCTGTCTGAGGGCTGTCTGCTTGCTTTACTTACTGTGTTCTTGGTTATGCAGAAGCTTTTTAGTTTGATCAGGTCCCAGTAGTGTATTTTTGATGCTGCTTCAATTGCCCAGGGAGTCTTCCTCATAAAATATTCACCCAGGCCAATTCCATCAAGAGTTTTCTGTGCACTTTCTTCTGGTATATTTATAGTTTCATGTCTTAAGCTTAAATCTTTAAACAGTGAGAGTCTATCTTAGTTAATGGTGAAAGGTGTGGGTCTAGTTTCAATCTTCTACAGTTCACCAGCCAGTTCACCTGGCATCATTTGTTAAACAGGAAATCTTTTCCCCACTGAATGTTTTTAATTGGCTTGTCAGAGATCAAATAACAGTAGGTAGTTAGATTCATCTCTTGGTTCTCTATTCTGTTCCATACCATGGCAGTACCATGCTGTTTTGATCACTATCAATTTATAGTATAGTCTGATGTCTGGTAGCATGATTCCTCCTGTTTTGTTATTATTTCTGATTAATGTCTTGGTCATTGGAGGTTTTTTCCGATTCCATATAAAATGAAGTATTATTTTTTCGAGATCTTTAAAGTATGACAATGGAGCTTTAATAGGGATTGCATTAACATTGTATATTGCTTTTGGTAGTATGGACATCTAACAATGTTGATTTTTCTGAGCCATGAGCATGGTATGTTTTTCTATTTGTTAACTTCTTCAGCTATTTCTTTTCATAGAATTACACAGTTCTCTTTATAGGGAGCTTTCACATCCTTTGTTAGGTAAACTCCCAAGAATTTCATCTTCTTTGGCACTACTGTGAATGGAATACAGTCATTGGCTGTTTTTTCAGTTTGGTT
This sequence comes from Arctocebus calabarensis, assembly GCA_963573935.1. NCBI lineage: Eukaryota > Metazoa > Chordata > Mammalia > Primates > Lorisidae > Arctocebus > Arctocebus calabarensis. The sequence goes on from CAUYON010013933.1 coordinate 20,919, forward strand.
ATTGTTGGAATATATAAAGGCTACAGATTTATGAGTGTTGATTTTGTAACCTGAGACACTGCTGTATTCCTTGATCACTTTTAAGAGTTTGGTAGTAGATTCCTTGGTGTTTTCCATATATACAATCATATCGTCTGTGAAGAGTGAAAGTTTGATCTCTTCTGACCCTATATGGATACACTTAATCACCTTTTCCTCCCTAATTGCAATGAAAACAAAGGAACTATACAGATGATCAATAAATCAAAAAGTTGGTTTTTTGAAAAGGTCAATAAAATAGATAAACCTTTGGCTAACCTAACCAGGAAAAAAAGAGTAAAATCTCTAATTTCATCAGAAATGCTAAAGGTAACATAACAACAGACTCCTTAGAAGTTAAAAAAATCCTTAATGAATATTATAAGAAACTTTATTCTCAGAAATATGAAAATCTAAAGGAAATTGACCAATACTTAGAAGCACACCACCTTCCAAGACTTAGCCAGAATGAAGTGGAAATGTTGAACAGGCCGATATCAAGTTCTGAAATAGCATCAACTATTCAAAGTCTCCATAAAAAGAAAAACCTGGGCTCAGATGGCTTCACGTCAGAATTCTACCAAACATTTAAAGAGGAACTAGTACCTATTTTACTCAACGTTTTCCAAAATATAGAAAAAGAAGGAATATTACCTAACACATTCTATGAAGCAAACATCACCTTGATCCCCAAAGTAGGAAAAGACCCAGAAAGAAAAGAAAACTATAGACCAATATCACTAATGAATATTGATACAAAAATACTCAACAAGATCCTAGCAAACAGAATCCATCGAAACATCAAACAAATTATACACCATGACCAAGTGTGTTTTATACCAGGGACTCAAGGCTGATTCAATATACATAAATCTGTAAATATAATTCAGCACATAAACAAATTTAAAAACAAAGACCATATGATTCTCTCAATTGATGCAGAAAAAGCTTTTGATAATATCCAGCATCTCTTCATGATCAGAATACTTAAGAAAATTGGTATAGAAGGGACATTTCTTAAACTGAGAGGCCATCTACAGCAAACCGACAGCCAGTATCATACTGAATGGAGTTAAACTGAAATCTTTTCCACTCAGATCAGGAAGCAGGAAAAGTCTTCATGGACATTTTCAAAGAACAAAATAATGAAATAGCATAAATATTTAAAACCAGAGGATGCATTAATAGAATAATATAGCTTCAAATGAATATTACATAATAATGGAATATAATGTTATAATATTTCATTTTTAAAAGTCCCCCAAATCTCTTAATTTATAAAGAAGAGTTTTATTTCTTTTTTACTTCTAAAAATGTCCTTACTTATTTTTATTATAGATGGTGTCTTGCTCTGTTGCCCATGCTGTAGTACAATGGCACAATCATAGCTCACCCCAACTTGTGAGAAAATATTTCTACAGGGGATATCTGTAGATGAGAGTAGAACTTTTGGCAAAGAACACCAAAACAGGTACGTGGATGAAAGACTTGTGGGGCTGAGATTTTTTCGTTGAACTGTTGTCTAAATATGCATATTTAACAAGTTATAAGAATTGTTATGAATATTCATTATGGGTGTGTATTTATTATAAACTAACATGTATGTTGCATGTGTCCTATGTTCCATTTAGAGTGAAGCCTTAAGATTTAAATGTACTAAAATTAGGCTCTATATGTGAAAAGATGAAGCAATGGCATGGTGTGGTCTTCTTGTATGTATAATTTCAGCTGCTCAGGAGGCAGAGAGGCCTAGGAGGATTGCTTAGCACAGGAGGCCAGGGATACTTTGAGCTTTGATTATGCTATTGCATTGCAGGCTGGGTGACAGAGCAAGACTCTATGATCATGTCTTTAAAAATAAAAAAAAAGGAGAACAGAGTATAGTAAGGCATTCCGTGTGCACCACCATAAACAGCTAGAGCCAAACCATGGTCAGTGGACTCTTATCAGGAGGGAATGCTGGTCATTTGTGCCAGAACCACAAAAGGGAGGGTCGTGTCACAGAGTTGATTAAAATCAGTGGTGGAACAAGTCTTTTGAAAAGGCTAGTTACTGTTTAACCCTTAAGACAGAAAGTCTAAGGTGGTTAGAGTGTGGGGATAATGAGGCATGTCTGACCTCCGGACCTGCCATGGCTGGGAAGTCAATTAGGAAATAAAATAAGAAAAAACATAATCCCCTTGAAATAAAAATCCGTTTCTGTTTATATATACATATATAGATACATAGTAGGACAAAAGACTAAAAAGATATATCTCAAGACATTAGCAGGAGTCATCTCTGATATGGTGGGATCATGAGTTATAATTAATATTTGTTATCTTCCTTAGACTTGACATGCATTTTTATATCAATGAATGCCATTAATTTGGAACAAACAAAGTATCTTGAATATTGATGCTGGGAATGTACATTTGAATTGATGGCTTCTCTTGGAAGGAAGGAGAGAAAAAAACAAACATCTGACATCGTAATCGCTTCCTCATCTGGAAATAGAAAATCATTTTGATTTATCAAATATTGTCCCACCAGAGTGACCATATGACTGTGCTCTTTATTTGTCATTTGAGGACAAAAGAAAGACTGGGGATAACAGAGAACCCCCTTTTGAATTTAATTGACTCTTCATCCAGGATGGAAAGGAACAGGATGAAATTCCAAGGGAAGACCTTCAGACACACAACTGTAAATGTGTGCTGACCAAGAGGAGCTTATGTTCTTGCCAGAGGAAGTAGGAACTGTCCTGGAAGAAGCTAGAGCCATGTGCAGTGGGAAACTAGGGTCCCTGAAGGAAGAGAGATAAAGGCACAGGACAGAGAATGGAAAAAAATTCTGGGGGAGATTTAAGGTTCTTGTGGCACTTCAAATTATGTTAGCTTTCCTTTCACACAGGATTGAATTTAGCTGCCAAAAATTGAATCTACTATTTCTTTCTTTTCCTTTTTTTTTTTCAAAATAGCATTAAATTTATTTCAACAGGCTGTCTAAGCTACTCACTTTTGTTATGAGCTGATGAAAATCTATCATCAGCCAATGACAGACCCTGCCTTTCCCTTGCTCCAATTTAAGGCCTGAGTACAAGCAGCTGCAGTATTACTATCAAAAGCCAGTCACGTCAATGGTAAAGTCTTTCTCTACTAAGATTAAAACTTGGCTTGTGTTCTGCAGCCTGGAGTCAGCCATCAGGGAAGGTGGACTCTCTTATCACCTTTCTGAATGAAGAGTCATTCATTCCATCAGAGAGGTGCAGTAATATCCACCAAGCCAGACACAGGGGTGCTCTAATCTCATCTGTCCCCACAGGCTAATCAGAGAAAGTCTCGATTTGAACTTGACCAAAAGGCCATAGAAAAGAGTGATTGTATGACTCATTACCCGGACTACACCTTTCTTTGCATGTGATCAGGACTTCAGCAGGGGATTTTGTCAAAAGCTACATCTTTCTCCCCACCACTGTCACCATAAGGCATTACTGTAATCTGCTCTTTCAGAACCTAGAGCAAAATGCAGTGTTTGAACAGTCTGCCTTAGAAATTTTGGGTGAGTTTAGAAGCAGGTAATTGAGTCCAGCCTCTGCCCACTATATCTGAGTCTCTGGGGAATTTGGAAAGACTGCCCAGGAGATTCTGAAGCAACTCAATTCCAACTGTTGCTGTCAAAATGATTAAGAATCTGAATGTCCAATTCAGACAATTCTACAACTTTTTTATTTTGTAAATTTGAGAAAAAAATAGGTCTCTCTTAGTACCTCAGTTTTCTCATCTATAAAATTAGAATAATAATGCCTGAATTCCTACTAAAACTGTTAGCATTCAATCATGTATAAATCACTCAAGTACACAGTCTAAGTTCAGAAGTATTACTTATATTTTATGGTGATGATCATAACTTTATTTATGTATATAGCAACTTGGTGAAAAAATGATGTATTTCTGAGCAAACCAGAGTTCAAATTCAGTCTTCAATATTTGCAACTTTGAAGAGATCAGGACATATTAATTTTTTAAAATGCATTGATTTTTGTGTCCAATATGTCACAGGTAGTGTTCTAAATCTTTGCTAGATAGTGAAAGATGACATAAATGAATTACTTATCCTCATGGTGTTCTGCATCTAGTGAAGAAATAAGCAAGTAAAACATACATACATCCATACGTACATAATGGAATAATTTCAGATACTGATAACCGTAAGCAGAGAACAAGGCAGATATTTGAATAAAAAGTATAAGAACTAGGTGGGTGATAATCTTGGATAGGGTATTCCAGAGTATCCACTAAGGAAGTCACAACTGAGCAGATTTTGAAAGATGAGAAGGGGGAGCAAGGTCCGTGAAAGTCTTTGGTACATGCACTTGACATATCTTACCACTGGTGATGTTAATCTTGATCGGTTGATTAAGGTGGATTTGCCAGGTTGCCAAATTTTCAAGTGACTATTTTCCCCTTACATATCCCTTCCATGGAGGTGAGTGGCTAGGTCCAGTTTGCTTTCTTCTATCTGTATCATTCTAGAAGAAACCTAATTCAAATGGCAAACAAAAAAGGATATTTTAAGAAGGAAAAAAAAAAGTGGTGTGTGAACGTGTTGGAGAAGATGCCCATTCTGAATTCTTCTTTGGATGATCTTACATTTAAGTGAGATCTTTAAAAGCATTTTCATCATTAAATCCTAGACAAGCTATTTCAAGATCTTGTTGAGGCTTGCTAAAGTGGATATACTTTCCATTCTTAAGCCTCCTTTATCCCCTCCCATTAATCCAAATGAAATAATATGTTCCTCCTGTTTAGCACTCACTTAAGACATTGTTGGGCAAACCACAGATAACTGTCATTGCCCCAAGTGCAATGCTGGTAGGCATCGCCTGCAACATAGCAAAAACCGGGTCAAACAGTCAAGGAAGAGAAAAGAAAGCTCCACATCAACCAAACTCTAATCATGAATGTGGTTCTATCTGTCCCTTCTTGATCCCAGCCCAGTCCAAAATGCTGAAATTTTCTGAAAAGCTGATTTTTCTCAGTTATTGAATTATATTTTTAAAGTAGTAGGTCAATGGTTCTCAAACTTTGGAGGGATCAGAATCCCCTGAAAGGCTGTTCAATCAGCTTGTTGGGTCCCATCTTAGAGCTTCTGCTCTAGGAGTTCTGAGGCAGAACCCAAGAAGTTTCATTTCTAGCAAGACTTCATGTAATGCAGGTGACATTAATGCTAGTAGTTCAACAACTGCTCTTTGAAAACCACTGTCCTCGATGATCCACTTGGTTCTAAGACTTTTTATCTTGGTTCTAAGATTTTTTTATGTTTTAAGAAGTTTAGGGTTTTGTATAGTTTGGGGGAAAAAGATGTATGTGACTCAGTGATTTTCAGGATGGATATGGTAAAGAGCCCAATATCCCAGTCTCCCTCTGTGTGACAGTTCTTAGGGCTGACCCATTCTCTTCACCACGGCATTAGCTGGGTTCATGCTGCAACTGCTCTTCTTTTCAGATTGCCCCCTCTCCAGTCCTGCCTCTCGTCATTCCCCCAAAGGCCTTACTCCAACAGTGCACCCCCATAAACTTCCTGCATGCACTTGTCCATTTCTGCCTCTTACCCGGGTGATAAGATCTGATCGGCACTTGAATTGTTGGCGACAAGCAAGTTTCTTGTTAATGTAGGACAGATAAGGAATTCTGGCAACTCTGAGAGTCAGTAACTGGTTCGAGTCGGATATCACGACTAAACTCATATCCACAGATAATCCTTGTTTGAGTCAAAACAGAGTAACTCAGCATTCTAGATGATGGCATTATTTTTACTCATACTCTGTCTCCTGACAACAGAAAATAAATTTAACATGTTACTATAAACTACAATCCTCCACTGTCTGACTATATGGTGTGTAAAGATATGGTCAGTTTAATAGTTCTCTTTGTTAAAAAAAAAAAAGTCAATGACAAACATTTAAATAATAAGTTAAAGAAATAGATAGTAGTTCTTCTTTTTTTTAATGAAAGGCATTTTGCTGTTCTAAACAACTCTTGGTGTGTGAATACTTTCCCCTAGTACATACACTTATCTCTTCATTTGGTTGGAGAATTTAGTGTGTTTTTTAATTGCATTCATATTTGTAGTTTGGCTCTCAAAGATATTGTGGGCTATTAAAATTCTTTTTTATGTGCCAGCCAACATGACCTGTGTGTGACCACACACTTCCCTAGAGAGGGAGATTACCTTTGCTGTTCTTTCCTCATTTTCCCTGAAACAGGTCTCACATCTGTCACTACTTGGCCCAGTAGACTGTGCTAATTAACTTAGAAATGATGTCCATGTGGCATTGCTCTGTGTATGAGGCAGTCCTCTTTGTTTGTTATGTTACTTCAGAGGAGGGTTAGAACGGGCCACCAATCTTGCATAAACACAGACCAAAATGTTTGGACACTGGAGAGGTTGTACTTTCTTTTTATTCCTCACTGTGTTTTTCCATAACTGGCAGTGCACATGTACTCGAGGAAAGATCTGAATAGCCAAGGGAGCTGTCTTGGTACACATTGTATAGGACAGTGGAGCGAGCAGAAGAGGTCGTTCGTAAGCAAGACCACGGGAAACATGTGATCACTGATGATTTGGAGAACAGAAATTTGACTTTTCCCTTCTTTGCCACCAAAATCTGACTACCCTGTGGCCATTCACTAGCAATTTGCTCTGAGTTGGATACTAGTGATTCAAATGAGAAAAGTAACCTAGGTGAGCGCTTAGCATTTGAGTGTAATTACTACATTTCATTTCTAAAGGAACGAATTTGAAGCATAGACATTCCATCCTTCAGCAAGGCACAGGCTGTGGGACAGAAGGCTTTGAGCAGCAGGTAATCAGGCCATTTGATTGTCTTTGCTGTTCCGACCAATACGCATCTGTGTTTTTCAACCAAGTGTTCATATCTCCGTGCTGAATGTTGTCTAATAGCAGTCCTTAACATGCCTGTGCAAACGTCCAGTTGAATCTTTAAGGTTGACTTTTGGGGGCAAAGTAGGTGACGCTTCTACCAGTCCCAATAGATATAACAAACTCATTCTAGAATAGAGGAAGTCTGGCTTCTTTTCCCATATTGCTTTCAATGTAACACCTACTTAGAAAAAGGACCATGAAATGCCAAGGGAAGAGAAAATATTAAATATTCCCTCAAAAAGCTTTTTATTAACATTTGTGAGCCATTAAAAAATGTAATATTTTGTAGTTTAAGATACACATTAGAAAAAATAAGGATAAGTACTACAATTAGATGTTTGTGTGTCCGAAATATATCTATATATGTATCTTACCAGCCTTGATATATCATGTGTATTCACTAAATCCAGGTGATATCACAGAAATAATCAGCCGGAATACAAAGATTCAAAGAGCTTGCCTAATACCATTTATATTTAATTATAATTTATTTGAGAATAAACTCTTTTCCTTCCCTGATATTTTTCAATGCTTGTTGAATTAATCTTTTGAGAAAAGATTAACATATGTGGATAGAAGTATTCATCAAGGCTAATTTTGAGCTCTTAACTGCCATATATGACAAGATTTCCATCAGGTAAGTTGTCTATCAGACACAAGCTTCAAATCCAGTGATAAGTTATAAAAGCCACCAATATAATCCACCCGATTTAGCAAATTCGTATTTATAATGCATCGTATTAAAAGATATTGCAGGTAGCACAAAAGACACTGAGCCAGAAACCAGCTATATAAACAAACATTAATCACCCAAACTCTCAAAGGGTCTATTTCATTTCAAATTGGAAATAGTAATAGCTTCTCTAAGTTCATTGACTTATTTCAAGAAATTAATATGATAAAGCATTTGAAATGGTGGGGCAAAGTGCATGAAATTATACCAATAATCAGTCTTTGCTAATCAAGCATCAGTCTAAACTAATGTTATAGTTTTCAAACTGGAGAATTTTATCACGTACAAAAATGCATTTTTCAAATGTTTTATTTTAGACATTTCTTACACACATTTTTTTGCAATTGTACTTTCTACTCTAAAGATTTTCCCACTTAACAGTGAATATCCCTGGTGTTCTTTGTAAGTTAGTGGTAAATGGAGTAGTAAGAATTGATCTTACAGGACAGTGCCTGTGGCTCAAGGAGTAGGGCCCTGGTCCCACATACCAGAGGTGGTGGGTTCAAACCCAGCCCAAAACTGCCAAAAAAAAAAATTGATCTTCAATAATAATAGACGAATTTGTGACTGACTTTATTAAAGAAACTACACAAAACTTAGTGTTCTAACTATTTTTAACATCTTGATCTTAGAGCCTAATATTGAATCTATATAACCCACCCACTTACAGTATCAATATGTTATTATACCAATGAGCTTGTTCACACTAAAATGTAAGTGTCTACGGGACATCATATACTCTATTTTTTGCAGTTTACTGTGAGTCTATAAGTATTTCAAAAAAGAAAGTTTATAAAAATAAAATACAAAACAATAAGTGCCAAAAAGACTACCAACTTAAAGTCAAGATTGATATAAACTAGTGAGAGATTTATTAAATATTTTGGTGAAGCACAATTTTTTTAGCACATTTATTATGATGTTATTAAGTAGAAGATTTGGGGAACATGCTTTGATTACCATCTAAGAATGATTCTGACATTACCAGATTGTCAAGTGAAGCTTCCAGGAATGTGGCATCAAAATAAGCCAATTTGTTCTACAGAATATAAATGAGCTTTTGAACAGTGTTACTTATGTTTAGTGGGTTTTTTTAGTTCTAACAAGTTGCAACTTGGTGGGTTTCCTAGAAGTGGAGGCAGGAGTTCCTCTTCCTTCTTCCCTTCACATTCCTATTTCCCTAGTTGTCTCCTCTTTATTCTGATAGGGATGAGGGTGAAAAGTGGTCTCTGTGATCCTCATGATTTCATGTGGTATTTGAGGCCCTTGAGAATGAAATAAACACTTGGTGTCATGTCTTAGCACAATTATTGGTATAAGAGGAGGCTAAGTGTAACTTTCCTATAGTCCCAGGAAATAGTCTGAAAATCAAAACAAGAAATGCCAAGTCCTCACCCATTCCAAAGGGAGGAATTAGCTCACCTAGGCATGGGAGAGAGGTTTTACTTTTTATTATAAAATTAAGCTTGCACAAAATCATGTTAAGAGATCACCCTCCTGTTTTTCAGCTTTTGCTTATCTTCTGTGTTGCAAATATTATAAAGGATGGAAATGTTATTTAAGGCTGAGAGATTGGAGAAGGAAGACGATTTAAACAGAGAAGTACTCGTGTGCTTTGAGTCATCTTCCCTTGGCTGAGGAAGTCTTATGCTTCTCCTTCACTTTAAGCCAAGAGACGAAAGGTAAGAGGCATCAAGGTAACCATCTGACAGTTTCTCTGATGTCCCCTGTAGGTGTCTAAATGTTGCTAGAAGAAATTTAAAAACAGAAGTTGGCAAGAACTGAAAGATTTCAAAGAAAAAGTCACACTGAGCAAGTTGTAATCACAAGGCAGCGGGGTAAAGACCATGTTTCCCAGGAACCAGATTTGAGCTGCAGAGAATACAGGTGAAACTCCATCCTAACAGAATGCAAATAAAACTCCAATCCTAAAATATCAGGGAAGGACAAGAGTTTATTCTCAGAGTCTGAGGCGGACAGCAAGGGTGCACTCAAAATCAGGGTGCCAAAATGTGCCTGCCCAGTGTCAAAAGAACTCCAGAGGACGTTTCCTGTGTGGATACACGTGCTACCCAAAAAGCAGAAAGTGTGTGCCTCTCCCAGGCACAGTTAGGGTGAGATAAAAGGAGAGAAGAAGAAGCAGCCAAAGGAGGAGATAAAATGAGGGAAGAAGAAGCAGCCAAACATGCATCCTTTTGCAGTGCAAATTTCCAAGGATGAAACTGGCTTATCCCAAAGCTTGGCAAGTGGAGGAAGCTCCATAACTACAAATGCACTATATCCTTCTCTTTTTCTTCATTATTTTAATCTTCTATGTATGATTTGCCTCTATGCAGTTTTCAGCGTGAACATTATTTTTGTAATCCTCAATATTTCTTTTTATTTTGGAGAGGGAGCCACTCTAGCGCAATTCTTGAGTCCTCTCAGAGCATCAGAGTTTACCTCTCTGACTCTCTAAAGTTGGATGAGATTTCACAAAGCCTGAAATCTTACGAGAAGACAAAGCTTCCATAAAAAGCACTGAATCAAAGAACTAAGACTTGGGATGGAAGGCAAGGAGCAAAAGGAATGAAGGGGCCTGCAGACATGTATGTGTGTGTGTAATTAAACTTATCACTGTCTGGCAAATGGCTTCTCAGAGCTGGAATGATGGGCAGTGATGGTTATGGACACGTAGGAAAAGTGGTAGCTCTGGCTCTGTTGGCAAGTAATTTGACCTGACGGTGTCTGAGCCTTGATCTGAAACTTCCCTCTCCTATCCTTTATGGTTCTTTTCACAGATCAATTCCTCCCCACCTCAAAATTTCTTAGCTAAGACAATATTCAGGGCCAGGGCCTGAGGTAACATGGTTATTTGGTTCTTAATCTATTGTCACAAAGAAGGAAGGCATAGACCACTGGGACCCTGGCCTTTCTCACACAGCTGTGAATGTTTAGATTGTGCTCAGATCCACAGCTAAAAGACTATAGACAAATGAACAGCCTTAACTATGAAAGTACCAGAAATTATTTGGAAGCATTGGATGGACTCATTTATTATTTTTATATTTATAATATTAAATAAATTATAACAAGAAATACATTTTGCTTTGTTTTTCAGACTTGAAGCATGATGAGAGAGGTCCCGAGGTAGGTGGATCGTTAGAACTTGGGTTCTGGGTGGAGACTGCCCTGTTCCCACTCACTGTGTGTCTTTCAGCAAGTGATTTTCCTCTCTAAGCCTTGTTATCTACAATTGTAAAAATAATTCATCATAACATTACCAATCTCGTAGGGCTTGTGAAAAATAAAACGGGCTCATTTTTAAAGAGCTAGAATTCAATAATCACTAGCTCTAATTATTATTTACAATTTAAACATTATTTTAACAGTACACTTCATTGGTACAATATCTGCTCTTTGAATATTGGCTAGTAGTTAGAAAATATAACTTGGAAGATGATAGATGCAAGATTTTAACTTTTAAACTTAAAAGCTTCTGTACAGCCAAGGAGACAACAACCAAAGCAAATAGTCAACCTACCAAATGGGAAAGGATATTTGCACATTTTGAATCTGACAAAAGTTTAATATCCAGGATCTCTACAGAACTTCAATTAATCTACAAGAAAAAAAAAAAAAAATCACATACATAAATGGGGAAGAGAGTTGAATAGAATTTTCTCTAAAGACGAAAGACACATGGCCAGTAAAAACTTGAAAAAATGCTCATTGTCTTTAATTATTAGAGAAATGCAAATTAAAACCACCCTGAGATACTATCTGACTCCAGTGAGAATGGCCTATATCACAAAATCTCATGATTGCAGATGCTAGAGTGGATGTGGGGAGAAAGGAACACTTTAACACTGCTGATGGACCTGCAAATTAATACAACCCTTTTGGAAGGAAGTATGGAAAAAGCTCAAAGAACTCAACCTAGATTTCCTGTTTGATCCTGCAATTCCATTGCTGGGCATTTATCCAGAAGAAAAAATAAACTTTTATTATAAGGACATTGGTACAAGGCTGTTTATCGCTGCCCAATTTACAATTGCTAAAGTGTGGAAACAGCCTAAATGTCCTTCAACCCAGGAGTGGATGGGTAAGCTATGGTATATGTATACCGTGGAATATTACTCAGCCATCAAAAATAATGGAGACTTTGCAGTATTCGTAGTAACTTGGATGGAAGTGGAATACATTATTCTTAGTGAAACATCACAGGAATGGAGAAGCATGAATCCTATGTATTCAACTTTGATTTGAGGACAATTAATAACAATCAATGATGCAATGGGGCATGGGGGAAGGGGAGAGCAGACAGAGAAGGAGAGAGAGGGTGATGGAAAGAAAAATCAAAAAAAAAAAAAAGAAAGAAAAGAAAAGAAAATGGTGACTAACGTTCATATAAATTGAATTCAATTTTGACCAAAGTACATTACTTAAACATTAATTTTTTAATTCAACTTGTCAATATGTTGTTTAGGATATTGCATCCTCATCTATAAGTGAAACATGTTTGTAATTTCCCTTTACAACAATATATTTTCTCTAATTTCAATATCAGGTATATCCAGATCAAGTAGAATGATATTGAAATATTTCTTCTTTTGTTATTGTTTATAAGATTTCTGGAATTGCTTGTTTTGTAAAGTCATTGTGGTCTATGAGTTTATAATAGTTTGACCTTTGTTATTTAATTTAATTCATTTCTTAATTACTGTTTTCCTATGAATGATTATACTGTGGTTAATATGCTAGTATAGCAGTATTCCCAGATAGTTTTTTGTTTGTTGGGAGGTTGGGCTTGGGGGGGGGGGGCAGAGTTAATACTTTGCATGAAATATCTTTTTTTTTTTTTTTTTTTGTAGAGACAGAGTCTCACTTTATCGCCCTGGGTAGAGTGCCGTGGCGTCACACCGCTCACAGCAACCTCCAGCTCTTGGGCTTAAGCGATTCTCTTACCTCAGCCTCCCTAGTAGCTGGGACTACAGGCGCCCGCCACAGCGCCCAGCTATTTTTTTTGTTTTTGCAGTTCGGCCGAGGCCGGGCTTGAACCCGCCACCTTCGGTGTATGGGGCCGGCGCCCTACTCGCTGAGCCACAGGAGCCGCCAGAAATATCTTATTTTATAACAGTGAAAATGCTTTCTTTTTCGTCTTGTGATTTTTCTTGAGGTGAAATTTAAGTTTTTGTGTGAGTAGTACTATTATTCCTATCTTGAGTGTCTTGCTTATACTGTATCACATCATATCTTTGTTTAATTCTTAATAAACTGTTCACTTGTTTAAAAAAAGATTTTAACTTTTGACTTTGCAACTAACTACATTTCTGACATTATTATGAAGAGTCCCTAGTCTTTTTTGGGTTTAATTCCTAGCTCATAAGATATGATACTGAAATATGAATGAATAACACAATTACTAGTTTGGGAAGTCCTCAATGCATCCCTTTCAGTCTGTTTGTCATTGATATTGTCTATATCTTCATAACCCAAATAGTGCTGGTACATTCTATGAAAGTTAATATTTATGAAAACCAACAGATGCTGAAAGCTATTGGAGGAATTAGATTACATTTCACACAAAAAAAAGTCACTTCAACCTATGGTCAGGTTATTGCAAGATGCAGGGGCATTCTTTAGAAAAATTATAAATAAGACAAAAGTATCTATAATTGTCCTTCTTTCTTTAGCCTCCTTCCCTTAGTTTAGGTATCAACATTCTTTTGATTTCTTAATTCTGTCTCCAGGAAAAATAATTTGACCAATAAATTCATGAAGAGGAATAAGAATGATGTAGTTTACAATATGATCCTATGAAGGATGCCTAGGTTTTATTTTAAAAAATTTCAAATTCTATCATGTAATTTGAACCATTTGTGAGGCATCTGGGAAAGTGTTAATAGAAAGAGGAGAACTCTTCCTAAAACCTGAAGTCATTGGAATAAGAGTTCCTTTTTTTTTTACTTTGGGCAAAGCTAATCCAATTTATATTTCCAAATAAACATCTGCTTTTCCCAGGCTCTCTTGGAACAACAGGTGGATACGAGGTAGGAGGCAGACATTTTGGGGTGACATTAGGCAAAAAAACTCCTCAAGAGAACAGATGGGTGGTCTATGCATTTCATTTTTCTTCTAAAATCCTATTCCTATTTCTCTGTCTGGAAATTTATTATGATAGCTGGACCCATAAAATAATTGTGAGGACTAAAGCCACATATAACAATAATATTACAGAGAAGAAATTGGGTGGATATGGAGCCACCATACCTGTCCCTTGACCAAATATCCTTGGGTTACTTTCATGGGAAATAGAAACAAATTTCTATCTTGTTTAACCTACTGCTATTTCTAAGTTCTAGCAGCCAATGCAAATTCTAACTGGTATAAGCAATTTATCCATATGTACTATGTGATGTCATGATTGAAGCTAGCTTGTATGGGAAACACAAAGGTCTAATTGGGAAAGATAGGGACAGACTAAGGGAGGAGGTTCAATTACAGTGGCTGTCAATGCAAGACACAGCATCAAGTTGTCTAATCAGTTCTACATGGCCTGGTTTTTTAGACAGTTAAGAAATACGCAGAAGACAGGCCAGCAGTAGCCATGGTTACTGGAAATGGGACTATACATAAAAAGCTTGCTGTTGAAGAACTTTGCTGAGGTGTGGTGGATTAAAGAAGGCCACTAATTGTTTGAGAGATCTTGCTTTAAAAAGAGGGCTCTACGTTTCTTTCTCTTTAATCTGGGTGTGCTCTGTGACTGCTTTCACTGACAGTCCACAACGTACAAGATGCGTTGCAGTTCAGGCTCAGCCTTAAGATGCAAGTGGCTTTTACTTCCTAACTTAGAAGACTTGTTCTTGGGGTCCAAGCAGCTATGTAGAAAATCTAACTACTCTGCTGACGAGACCATGTGGAGAGGTCTGAGATGACATGGAAGAGAAAGGGGCCCAGGCCAGCCTTCCAACCAGTCATCCCGAAAAATGCGCACGGCAAATACATGGCACCATCTTGGACCCTTGAACCAGCTCAGCTGCCAGCTGAATGCCAAGTCAAGACCATGTGGAGTAGAAGAATTGTTCATCCAGGACTATCCAAATCCTGACCCACAAGATCATGAAATACAATGAAACGATTGTTGGGTTAAGTCATGAAGACTTTGGGTCTATTTTTAATGCAGTGACAGAAAACTAGAACATGGAGTACATGAACCAGAAGTAAAATTTAAGATAGGACAGTGGATCTCACTGAGAACATCACAGAACTAGTAAAAATAATTTGGTAATATAATTCTGCATGGGTCAACTGAAGGGGAAACGTATATTTTAATTGTGCAGATAATTTTTTTTTCAGTTAATTAGCCTAAAAGGTGCTACCCCCTTGATCAAGTGAAGTATCTATAAATAAGTACAGAAAGGAAACTTTACCATTAGAATCCAGGATATAAGACCATGAGAATGACAATCCCTAGAGACCCAGGAAAGTAGATTCTGCATGGAATAGGTACAGAAATGAGAAGGCCCTGAACTAGCCCAGGAGAGCTACTAGTGGATTTATCTACAGGGATTCAGAAAGGACTCAGGTAGGGAATTAGAAACAGCTGTGTAGGCTGGAATGTCTCAGCAAACTAAACATAAAGGTAAATTTCACATCAGTAACATTTGAGTTAATTTTAACATCGCGGGAAATACTTTTAATTTTGTTTAAGACAGTCATGGCAAAGAATTTTTTAATATTCTAGTGTGAGATAGGTTAAATATTAGTCTTTTTAATATTCTAGTGTTAGATGGGTTAATCTATCTAGTGATAGATAGATTCTAGTGTTAAAATTTAATTAACCCTGTTAATCCAACTAAGTCTCAGTTTCTTCATCTGCAAACTATTTCATAGACTCTTCCATTAAAAAAAATGTAATGATACAATCTCTTAGTCAATACCTAGCACAGGCTCTCAATAAATATTAATACTTTCCTTAAAATAACGGCAGTTAGCAGTGAAAAGATGATGGAAAGAATGGCCCAGAGGAGGTTAGAACTAAATTTTTGTGGAAGAGAGGGAAGAAGACAGGTGAGGAAACCTCGGTCAGTCAGCTGGTAAAAGAAATCAAGAAAATATGAAAGTGACCAGTGAAAGTAATTGAGTTTCTCTCATGCTTGCCACTTCACCCATTCTCACACTGCTTGTTCTTGGAGGAACTATCAAGTTTCCTGACAAACACAGGGACAGAATTGAATATGAAGTAATCCCAGCATCAAAACCTGGAAACTCTTGTAATAATGCAGAAAAAGCAGCTCTGTTGAGACAAATGCAAGATGCCATTTTGCTGTATTCAAATATTTTATATCTATTTACAAGATTAATTCTAAGGACAGTATGATGCCATTACCACCATCCAAAGTGAACCTAGTGGCACCTTCCAAAAATTGTGAGATCAAACAAAGTAAGGGCACTAAAAGTTTTCTCTTGACCATTTTGGAAAGAATAATAAGGTGTGGTCTATGGGCACTGTGGGTGGACTGAGGCTGCCCAGAAATTCTCAAGAATAGGAAAGGCAATCATCTCTTGAATGAAAGTATTCTTTCTAAAAATAAATACTATTATAAGGATATCAGAATGTTCTACAAAACTTCAAGGCAGATACATAACCAAACTTGGAGATGGAAAGCCTGCAGAGATCCAGATAGAATTCCTTGTACCCTGACCTCTCTCTATCCACCTGCCAGAGTCCTTATCCTTGTCCCTGGTTGAGTATGATTTTCATTCCCACTTCCATCTCCTCTGATCAACAGACAGGCTGCCTATAAGTCTCAATCCCAGGATCCCAGGAGATATAATGGAAGAGCCACAATTTAAGTTTCATGTCCACTTTTATCTAGCTGACAGTATTTAGGAAGACCCAATGTCATATATACATATACTTGTATATGGACATATATATCCATAAACATATACCTATATATAGCATTTTATGTATATGCACATACAAAAATACACACATGCCTGCCATAGACTCTGCTCTATGTGTAGGGTGAACACTTGACAGACCTCAGAAGGAAAGAACTCCTGTTATTTGGATATACTACTTAAAGGCCCACAATGTTACATTGTGCCACTCTAAACACGATTTTTAGGGTTGTTACACTATACTGTAGATGTGAAGCCTTGCATTACCTCTTAAGTCCACATAAAGCAGGAGCTCAACTATGCCTGGTTCATATTATTTTTGGATTGCTTAGCACAAGTGATCAAATATTACTAGTACCAAAATATCCAACTATCCTAGCAAATCATTGCTATGAAAGACTGCCTTATCAGTCTCTGTCAACCTTTTGCTTCTCTTCTAACTTGAACTGATTTCTCGGCCACCATGTATAATTATGTTCATATTATTTAAGAGAATGGCTAAATTAGAAAACACAAAAATTCTTTCATGTGCCTTTTCAGTTTTGTATATCTTTTTTGTAATACATATGTAGGAAGGAGCCACTTAGCATTTTATTTTCTGTATGAGAAGTTTATCATTAATTTGAAGACACTTCAATCTAAATCCAAGAACAATTGTATTAATTCATTTTTAGGAAAGTTTCCTTTCAAAAACCTATTCAATTACTTTTGAGCTTTCACTGAGGTGTTTTGTATTAAAGAGAAATGCGGAGTCATTTACCTCACCGAGATGTGGTTCTGTAAATCCACACTGATATGTTTACGTCTAGAATCCAAAAGGTTGTCCAGTGAATCAGCTTTGGTCTTTTATTTGTAATAGCACCATTGCATATGTCATCTAGGACTTTCATGTGGTTCCGTGTATGCGATAGTTGAAATGCATTGCTGTTTTTTGTTCTGCCCCTTGAGTCGAAAGTCCCCGAGCAAAAATAAGACAAGGTGACAAAAAGATGATTCATACATAGTACAATAGTTTGAGTGTTTTTATAACTTGTGAACTCGAAAGATTTCCAGCCATGGTGGATATATTTAAGAGAGCAGTTCATTTTTTATTCAAATGATGATTTGTATTAATTCAGCGACCTGAGACCTTCTAGTGGTCGTAAATAGCTAGAGAATCCTCAAGAGAGGACAAGGTACAAACGAAGCCCCACTCCATAATGTACTTATTAACTGCCCACCACCATGTTCCTCTCTGCTTGATAACAGTTGAGTCTTTTTGTTCTTCTTTTTGGAATTTTAGACTCTTTAGTTGGCTCATGTCTGAGGCACAGGAAGGGTGAAATTTGAAACCTCACCGGGTTCACTTTGTCCTTTTCCTTTCTTGGACTAGGAAGGGAAGTCAGAAACTTCAGTGACACCATGTTTCAATTATTTTTATTTTAGGCCACATGGGCAGACAGTGCTCACCACGGTGTGACAGGATGCTGCTGTGTCTTCTTGGTAGGGGTTCCCTGATCTTCAAAGAAAGAGAATTGGATTCTTTTGACTCAAAAAAAAAAAAAAGGAAAGAAAAAAAAGAAAGAAAATCTCAGCCACACACATGCAGATAAACACTACACAAGAATACATGCCGGGGTGAGAACTTTTGAATGAAGCATGCATTCCAGTAATTTCCTGTGGTCGAAGACTGGGAAATGAGTTCTAGGAGCTTATACTCCTGATATGTAGGAAAGTTTCAGATCCATAGTCTCTTATCTAAAACTCCTAAGGTCAGTGGTAATGGGGAATTCAGAATGTCTTGGGTTGCATATATTGCATGTTCTATAATACCCCAGAGAGATCTGGGCAAGACCAGAGTAAACCATATTAATAAAACTGCAAGAAAGTCCGTGATTATTTATAGTAGGGAAGATTGAGAAGGATTGACAATACTCTTCTGTCAATTCTGAGACTTTCACAAAATCAGCTCAGCCTGGGTCAGGTTTTGCCCACACACAGGCCACAAAGGCTTTTGATGTTTAGAACTTTTTGGATTCTGAAATTGGATTCTGTATCCTTATTCACAGGTCTCAGGCAGATTGTAGGTGTTCATTGAATACTTGCAGACATACTTGTAAAGATTGCTGAATGAGTGAGTAACTGAATGAATGGTCTTTCTCTGATCAGAAAATAACCAGCATAAAATATTGTATGACACATAGGAGGTCTAAATGTGTAAATAGAATTTAAGGGGTAAATTGTCCCAAATGAAGTAATCATTTCCTAATCTACCCTACATATGGTCCTTAGGACCCAGGTCCTTACTCGTACTCAGATGTCGTATTAGACTAGGAATATCTTTGGGTTGCTGTATCTTCCTAGCCTCCTTTCCTTAACGTTGGTGCAACCATTATCTATACTTCCAAATTCACTCAATAAAGCATCACATGTAGGAAAAGAGGCAGTTATGAATGCAGATTGTTCTGCCACAGAAGCAAATGACCTTGAAGAGATTTTGACATGTTTAGTGACAAGAAACAGGCCTTTTGCTCTATGAAGTTTCTCACATGCTTGATGTAGTTCTTTTAGTTGAAGAGTGCACTGCATAATGAAAAGGTTGTTATGCTTTGAAGACTTATTTTACTGAATGTTTGATATTATTCAGATAATAGTTCAACCAAAATATTTCAGATTGTATATGAAGTCAGCACATTGTACCCCATGATTGCACTAATGTACACAATTATGATTTGATAAAATTATAAAAAAAAAAAAAGAAAATGACTAGAACTCAAAAGCATTCTGAAACAATTTATGTGTGTCATCTTCACCTAAAAAAAAATTCTCCTGCCCCGACATTGCCTTTTAGCTGACCACCTGCAAAAAGGGGCCTCCCTCTGCCTGTTCACCAGGTGAGCCAAGGCAGAGTTCTCTTAGATTACCACTCTTGTCTCCGGAGGTTTGTTCAAAGTACTTCCTCCTACTTCCAAAAAAGTCCTAGTTTGAATAAAAATTATACAATCACTTTAATTAATTAATATTCCCATCATTTTGGACAAAAAGCTCCTGTTTTTCCAGAAGATTCATGCTTTCCCTCAACCTTAATTTTGTGTCACAAGTTGGACATTTCTGGTATAAGTAAGTATATTAGACTCAATTTACTAAAGAACTGGCCCTCTATAGAATGGATTAGCAAATGATTTTAGTTTATTTGTAAAGTAAGTTGTTCACCCCCGTCCCCGCCCCTGCAGTTAGGAAAAAAAAAAAAAAAACTTCTCTTCATTTGAGGAGACTCTTAAAATCTGTTTTTACTGTTTACCAAAATCGTCTACTAAGCACCAATGTCCACACAGAAACAAAGCAATTGGAACTCCAGTAGGAATTTCTATACATTCAATGTGACAGAGGAATCAAACACTCCTAAAATGTTTGCATTTCACAACCACATGAAAAGGCATCTTCTTTCCCACCAGCCAGCATGTTTCAGCATCCCACACTCTGCCAAGATTAATAGAGATATAAAAGTCTGAGTTCAACTCTGAGTCTATTTATTAAGGAAAAGGGTGAAGAGAAAGAAGTGCTTGGAAGTTATTGAGGCGGAGTTGTTCTGGTGCTAATAACACAGAGAAGAAAAATGTAAATATATATATATGTGTTAATATATATTAATACATGTTAGTAAATATTTAAATATATATATATGTATATGAGAGAGAGAGAGGGAGAGATTTTTTGCAATAGGAAGAAAGTAAAGATTAGCTAAGTTGATTGATGTTTCCACTTGTATCTTCTAGCTGTAGAGATAAGTTTATTAGAGTGATAAACATAGAACACTCAATGAGGAGGACAGAGAGTGGAGTGGCAGTAGCACAGGTGTTTCTTTCTTTCTAAAAAGAAAAATGATTTTAGATCCCCAAATGTCATGAGATAGCTTCAATCACTGTATCCATATGTCATCATTAAAACTTTAAACTGAACCTATCGGCTAAACTTCTTGGCTCTCCAGAAACACATCCATTTCCTACTAAACAGATTAATCTCCTTACCTGGAGTGGGAGACAGATAGATTAATGACGTGGATTTTACCAGTAAAACCAACAGAATAAGGCTTTATCCAAAAGAAGGGAGTTTCCTTGATGTGGGCTCTGCTTGGAAGCTTCCAGACGTGAGCACCCAGGATTGAATCCAGGAAAATTTTCAGACAAGTACTGATTAGTAATAACTACCATCCATTAGCTTTAGTGGCACAAAGGGCAGCACTATCCCAGTTCTTCCCTAGAACATTTTCATGAATTCCAGGGGCACCAATGCACCCAAGAAAACAAACAAAGAAAGCAAAACATCTCCAATGTAGAACGTGATTGCTCTTTGTTTTAAAATGAGACACAAATAATGTTCCAAGCTCCCAGCTCTTCCAAGAATCATGTACCTTTAGATCTGGGAAAGAAGATAGATTGTTTGTATATTGACTAAGGCTCTACTATTTCAAAATCAGCATATATGGTTTCTCAAAGATGAGTGCTCAATTAGAATACAACAATTTTCTTTCTGTGCAAGAAAATTCCAGACCTATGGTGATCTCAGATTGAGATCTCACAGTTCAAACATATCAGTTTTTTCAAAGTAGGAAGGGCAGGTGAGTAAAGTAGCTACTTATGGTCTAGACTGGAAAAAAAAAATACCATGATACCCAATCCATGAAGGCCCTTTTCAGTGCTTTGGAGGAAAAATATCCAAATACTAGCTCGGTGCTAGTATATTAGCTCAGTGAGTAGGGCGCCAGCCACATACATGGAGGCTGGTAGGTTTGTGCCCGGCCCATGCCTGCTAAACAACAATGACAACTGCAACCAAAAAACAGCCAGGCGTTGTAGTGAGTGCCTATAGTCCCAGTTACTTGGGAAGGTGAGGAAAGAGAATCACTTAAGCCCAAGAGTTTGAGTTTGCTGTGAGCTGTGATGCCATGGCACTGTACTGAGGGTGACAAAATGAGACTCTGTCTCAAAAAAAAAAAAAAAAAATATATATATATATATATATATCTCCAAATACCAACGTCATGAATGTAGCAAGTAAACAGAGTAACAGGGAGAAGAGAACAATGTTCACAGCCAGAGAAAATGCAAAGGTAAATACAAGGATGTAAATACATGGGAGAAAAAATGAGTATAGTATGATTTGCTCCTTAGACATAGCAGGGCAATTATCTAAGAGGATGACAAAAGAATGCAAATGTGTTTGGGTGCTGCACGCAAGGACTTTGAAAGGAGTCTGAGCAGGAGCTGGTGGCTGGGTTCTGATGAATTCCTCAGCAGCACTACTAAGAGGAGAGGTGGCCTTACTGCTCAGACATTTGCTGGGGCAGATGAGCTTCAGTGACGGTCAGTAGATACAAAGGTGCTCCTCACTTGATGCTCACTTTTCCAATTCTGCAAAACCTTAAAACATCTTAATATGAGAAGGCATTGTTTTCTTTCCCTTTGCAGATTCTTGTGGAAAGTTTATTCCCCTTCAGTTCTTTTTGACCTCGGTAATAGTCCCTTCTAGAATATACTGCTGTGCTCTTGTCACATATTTTAAGAGGAAAATAGTTTCTGAATGATTGTTTTACGTGCCTTCATGCTGGGGTCCAGTTATTTAGAATTACAAAAACTTTGAGCTGTAAGGTGACTTAGAGACCATTAGCCTACTAGGTCTCAGGCAGGGATGACTTTGCTCCCTGTCCACAGGGAATATTTGGCAAAGTCTGGGGGCAATTTTCATTTTCACAACTGAGTAGGAGTGATGCCTGAACTTAGTGGGAAAGGCCAGGAAGGCTACTAACCATCCCACCGTGCATAGGACAGCCCTTCATAACAAAGAATTATCCCCTAATCATCAGGAGTGCCTAGGATGAGAAAACCTTCTGCATTATTTTATTTTATAAAGGAATGTATGGGTCCATGAGATTAAGTCTTATGCTGCAATACTGAGCACAATTCTGTACAACCAGACCCTTGACTCTCTTTCTAGCACTCTTCTATATAGAAATTGGAAGTAGTGTATGCTTGGTTAATTCCTAAGACTGGTTTGCATTGTCTATTTACAATTCTCAATATTTTTAAAAGCAATAAACTCCATTCTACTCTGTCAATGTGCTAAGCATCGCTGAAAGATGATTCGCTTGTTGCTTTTCAACAACATTTAAGTAATAGTGAGGGGATCGAATTATACACAATGCCTTGGAGGTCTTTCACACACATCAGACAAAGGTGAAAACCCAAAGGATCCTGAGCGAATTTGGGGCTCAGAGAAAATGACATAAACATAAAACGTGTAGTGAACTTTTCTCAAACTTAAGAAAAGTAAATTGAGAGGAAAAAAATGCCCTCTCAACACAATAGAAATGGGAATGTTGAGGCATAGTCATTTTTCTGGAATATTTCTCATAAGGAAACCTTTATAAGGCACAGGATCATTCTCTCCTTATCTCTCTTTTTTGGCTTCCTTTGCAGAGAAGATAAATATACAACTAGTTTCCACTGGAAATTGCACAGCTATTCTTCCTTGGCCTGCATGTAGCCGCCAAAACTGTGTGGATTATTAGTTGTTCTAAGAGGACTTCATCTCAACAAGATTATAGTATTAGAAATTTCAGAATATTTTAGCCCCTGATCTAAATGTCCTGGGTTTCGGTGACCTTGTACTTTTCTACTATATTAAAATCACATAGGTCTAATAGAATCCCTCCAGCAAAGGAGGGGGGAAGATGGGTTTAACACATTTGACTGCATTCATTCATTCCCTGGCCTCTCCTGATCCAGGGTCCTTCCAGTCGTCCACTTGTTAAATTAAGGAGAAAGAGAACAATTTTTCTTTTCTTTTTTTCCTCGGAGTGGCTCTTAAATATTTTCTAATCCTTTCACTTAAAAACAATATATGGCCTGCACTCATAGCCTTATTTCAGCCTTTATACAAACATATTGATCGTTCCCTTAAAACACCTGAACCTAATAGGTCTACTGATTAATCTCTTTCCTGATAAGTTATCTGTCTCTCATTATTTATAATCAGTTTTTTTTTTGCAGAAAGTATCTTTTTCAAAAATAGCATTTGCGCGGTTTTCAGATTTTCTGAAACTTCTTTTTGAAAAGCCCTATATAATTCAATTAACCTGTTTCTGCATTTGCATGGTTTTCAGATTTTCTTAAACTTCTTTTTGAAAAGCCCTATATAATTCAATTAACCCTAGTATCTAATGAACCAAAGATGTGTTTTATTATAACAATCCCATGATATATATGATCACTGCTGCTGTATACATCAACCCAAACAACTTAGGCTTGGCCAATCCTGAGAATTGAAACATCACATAGTGATTATTTATTTATAACCCAAGCATAAAGTGAAAAATTATGTCCCCATTGATGTGTTATCTTTAAAGAATAATTAGATTCTTACTCTTAAATAAATGATACTATGTTTTAAAGGTTTGCTCATTCTCAAATTCATACAACAATAAGAATACTAAATAACCATTGTGTTTTAGAATTAGTCAGAGGTCCTAAACAAAATAAAAATGCATCATTATAAAATGCATCAGGCTCATTTAACTATAAACTATGGGGTTTCTGTAATCCATATGCATCATTTTTTTGTCCAAATTTCTTAGCATTTATTCTATTACTTATTTCACCTTTCATGCATTGCCTTAAAGTGATCTTGTCTCACTATGTCTGAAATAAACTCTCACTCTTGCCAGCTTTCTCTAAGGACAATAGCCTGCTTGCTTGTCTTTTCAAAATTCTTAAAACTGATTGACCTCGTGGACGAGTCTAACTCCAGAGCCGAGCACATAAGAGCACTCAGATAATTGTTTGTTAAATGAATGAATGGATCTAAATGTCACATTTGATGTTGGCCCTCAGAAGACAAGTCTGATATGAGTTTAGCTTGTGATTCAGTAATGTCAAGCCTGAGGTTCCCCCAATATTGAGAACACAATTAGTTTTTGAAATTAATTATCCCAAATGATAAAAATCTGTATAATTCTTCATAGTCTATGGTTTCCAGTATAAGATCTTGATTGTTTACAAAGTTAAAAGCATTTGGCCAGGTGCGATGGCTCATGCCTATAATCCTAGCACTCTGGGAGGCTGAGGATGGGGATTGCTTGAGCACAGGAGTTGGAGATCAGACTGAGCAAGAGTAAGACCCTGTTTCTACTGAAAATAGAAAACTAGCCAGGAGTTGTGGTGGACACTTGTAGTCTCAGCTAATTGGGACACTGAGGCAAGTGTATTGCTCAAGCCCAAGAGATTGAGGTTGCTATGAGCTATGATGCCACAGCACTCTACCCAGAGTGACAGAGTGAGACTCTTAAGAAGGATGTTAAAAGCATTAGACAGTGGTTAATTGTTATCTTTTTTTTGCTTGTTTGTTTAAAGAATGCTGAGTTCAAACCTTAACTTTGGAGTGTCATCCCTGCCACGTCCTAGCGCCTTCCTTCATCACATCAAGTATGAGGTGGAATTGTTCAGGACATCGAGCTTGGAGTCAGGCTGCCCTGGTTCAAATCTTAGCTCTGCCCCTAAAGAGTTGTTACCATTGGATAAAATGTATAGCTGTGGTTAAGTTCATTATCATCAAGTGGAGATAATGAATATACAAATGGCATGCAATTGCTCTATAAATAATAAAGGAATTGATATAGCTATAGCAGATAGAATAGTACATAGCATGCAATAAATTCTAAATAAGTTAATCACAGTCCTCCAAACATTCTGAACAGTGTTCCCACAGATGTACACACAAGTAATTACCAGACAGTTCCCACATTTAGATTGTGAAATCTCTGGGGATTATTTAATTAAGAATTCTTATCTCTCTTTTTTCCCTCAGTTTCATGCTCACATATGAAATATTCCATTATTAACTCAACACAATAGACATTCACTGAACTCCTCTTCAGCTGAGAATACAAAAAAAAAAAAAAAATTGGTCCTAAAATTTTAGGACCCCTGGTGAAGTTTACCATAAATGGAGAAGACGGAAAAGGAAATAGATCAAACTAATAAATTGCAACAAGTGTGAATCATAAGTGTTGACTTTGTCTATTCAGGTTGCTCTCCCAAGATACCATAGATGGGCAGTTAAAATGATGGAAAGTATTTCTAGTCTGAGATCAGGATATCAGTGTGGTTAGATTCTGATAAGGGCTCTCTTTCTGGTTCGCAAATGGTCACCTTCTTACTGTCCCCTCAGTTGGCAGAGAGCAGAGAGAGAAGTAAGCTGTCCATGTCGCTTCCTGGAAGGGCAATAATATCATACGAACTCCACCTTCATGACCTAAATACCTCCCAAAGGCCTCACTTCCAAATGCCATCATCTTGGGGATTAGATTTTAACATCTGAATTCAGAGAAGCACATTCAGTCCACACTCAGTGTAAAATGAAAATGGCCATGGTGACTCTGGAATAATAGACTAAAAATCTAATCCAATTTGTTGGTGTGTGTCTGTATCTCTGCTTGTTGCACGGCCGGGGGGGAGGGTGCAGGATAGGGAGGGGTCTGGAAGGATCAGGGGAGGCTGGTTAGGCACAGATTTTGCAAAGGAGGTGGCAGTTGGATGGAATCATTAAGGATTAGCAGAAGGAGAAAAGAAAATGATCCATGAAGTTTTGTGGCTTGTGGGGGATAAGGTTGGAGGTGTAAGCTCTGAGGAGAGGAAGCAGCTCCCAGGAGGAGCTACAAGCACATTAAAATTCAGATTTAAGGGCATGACCTAATTCAAAAATGAATTCCTTTAGGTTACCAACAATAAAAAGGCACAATAAGTTTGGTAAAACATGCTGGTAGTAAATATGAGTAAATGGATGTGTTTGCTTTTTGCTTTCTATTTTTTGAATATTAGAGTGCAGCATACAGTTATCTTTAAATCACTTGTCACTTTCTTATTTTGTATCACAATTGACATTTGAGTCTGTTCTCTCAACACATTCACAGACTAAAAATCACTTTGGACATCACCAGCTAAATACAGACTAATGATCACACATTTCTCTTCACAACTCTGGCTTATTATGATCAGAACATCTTTAACACTTTTAAGATTGTGTATATAATTTTGAGGCACATAGAAGGATAATAGCGCCTTGTGGGTTTTTTTTTTTCCTGTTAAAATATGTACCATCATGTTCCACATACTAATGTTTTGGTCCACAATGAATCTGATATAAGAAGATTGTCCTATAAGATTATAATGGATCTGTAAAATCCCTATCTCCTAATGATGTCATGGCCATCCTAACATCTAATGTTATAGTGCAACTCATTGCACACACGTTTATAGTGATGATTGTATGAGCAAATCTACCAAGGTGACGGTCATATAAAAGCATAGCAGGTGCATGTAAGTTGGTTCATAGTCTGTCCCTGCTCCCTGATTCCCCTGAGTAACTTTTAAATAGCTCCAGGCAAGTATTTCAAGAACTATCCCCAAGAAGTCACTGTTATCATAGGAGATGACAAATCCTCCTTCTAGACCTTTCAGTAGGAAAAGATGTGGACGTGGAAGACACTGATACTGATAATTCTGACCCTGTATAGGACCAGCATCATGAGTGTGTTTGTGTCTTAGTTTTTAACAAAAAAGTTTAAAAGGGGGAAAGAAAAGCTTGTTACAATATAGATACAAAGAAGGAAACTATTCTTGTACAGCTGTGCAAGGTGTTTATGTTTTAAGCGTTGTTACAAAAGAGTCAAAAAGTTTAAAAATTAAAAGTTTATAAAATAAGTTACAATAAGTTAAAATTAATTTATTATTGAAGAAAGAAAAATATTTCTTTATAAATTTGATGTAGCCTAAGTGTACAGTGTTTATAAAG
Organism: Arctocebus calabarensis; assembly: GCA_963573935.1. Lineage (NCBI taxonomy): Eukaryota > Metazoa > Chordata > Mammalia > Primates > Lorisidae > Arctocebus > Arctocebus calabarensis. The sequence goes on from CAUYON010013933.1 coordinate 48,313, forward strand.
TCTAGGGTGGGTGTACAGAAATATCCTCGGCCTTCACATTCACTGCCCGTTCATTCACTGACTCGGTGTTTATAAAGTCTAGGGTGGGTGTACAGTAATATCCTCGGCCTTCACATTTACTCCCCATTCACTCACTGACTCACCAAGACCCATTTCCAGGCCTACAAGTCCCATTCATGGGAAGGGCTTTATACCATTGTGCCATTTAAATCATATGTTTACTATACTTTTTCCATACTTAGGTATGTTTAAATACACAAATACTTACTAGTATGTTACAATTGCCTGCAATATTCAACACAATAACAAGAAATGTAGGTCTGTGGCCCAGGGGCAAGAGGCCAAACCATACGGCCAGGTGTACAGTGGGCTCCACCATCTAGGTTTGTATAAATACACTATGTGATGTTTGCACAATGCCAAAATCTCCTAATGATACATTTGTTGGAAAGTGGGATCCTTGTTAATTGACGTGTGCTCTCTTTAATTAAATTATTAATTTAGGGACAGTGAATGGCTTCTTTTGAAATTCAAGCAGAAGCAGAGAGATAGCCACTTGAGGCCTATGCGGTAATCCATCACAGCATATCAATTGATCATACCAATCTTCCCAAGCTGTGAACATTTTGATTAATTTGAAATAACTTCTTCATTTAATTTCATGACTTAGCCTAGAAAGCATTCCTCTGTACACAAAATACTTTTTTGGTTTCAATGCTATTGATACTTTCTGACACTTTATTCAATAAGAAAATACCCAAATTTAAGGGACAATTCAGCTGGGCATAATTATTTCATCAGTCCATATTCAATTGAGAGTGAGAAACCACACAGGAACTTGAATGGGGAGAGTTAAATATAAAGAATTATCAACTAGGCAGTGCCTGTGGCTCAAAGGAGTAGGGCGCTGGCCCCATATGCCGGAGGTGGTGGGTTCAAACCCAGCCCCAGCCAAAAAGCACACACACAAAAAAATTATCAACTATAATAGTGGAGTAACTAGTAAAACAAAAAATAAAAGAAAATTCTAAAGAATACTGGAGGACTGAGAAAGAGTATCCGCTAGAGAAATAGCTCAGAAACAGAGTTGGGACTGGGGTAGGATCTCCAAGTCCAAGACTCAGATCTTATTATAGAAGGGGTGAGTGGTGGTTGGAGGGCACAAAGTGGGGAAGTTATCTGGGTTACCCAGACCAGAACTGCTCTAATCACCAGGGAATAGCCTTCAAAGGTATAGGCAGGCCAAGGCCTACCAATGTAGATACAGGAGCATTCAGGGTGCTGGAGGTCTGTTCACCTGTGGGCTATTGAGTGGCCAGGTGGTCATAATGTCTGTTTTGAGAAAAACAGAAAGGTGATCAGTTGGCTAAGGCCTAGGTTGCAAGCTAATTGAGGACTTCATGCCCTAGAACAGAGCACATCAGGCAGGTGAACAGCAGAAGCAAGAAAAATCAGAAAAGAGCAGCACACCAGAGCCAGGAAAAGGACCTGGCATTCTCTTGAGGATCCAATAATAACAGTTGAACATTGTGCTCTCTGCAAAGGACGTGTACTTAATTCAGTCCGTATCATGGATCAGGGAATGAAAGGAGGGATTTTTGACCTCCTTTTTGAGGAATGAATGACAATTGTTAACCAGAACAGCTACTACTCAATTAGCTCAACTGCAGAGAAAATTCACTGCAAGGATACCTCCCAAACATTGCTCAGTTAGCCCTCATGGAAGCCATGTGCACCAATAGTTCATCACAGCTGTCTATTGATGTGGGTTTTAAAATATATCCCTTATTACAGAAAATTAAAACACATGCACACAACACAACCTGGGTGACAGTATTAAGAAAATATGCCAATTCTATGTGTCAGAATTGAATCAGAAAGAACTCAGGATCAGCTACAAACTGTTTTATTTGCCCTCCAAAGAAATGTGAATTTAACTACTATTAAGAATATGAAAGAAACTATCTGAGATCTCCATCAAATATATTTGTAATTTATCTTCCGTAGTGCATCTAGCTGGGTGGGATGATGTAAATAATTGTCACAAAGGCATATCAAGCAATGTCATTTAGGTTGATGCAATTAACAGCAGGTGAGTGTTCTTCGACCCTACGGCTTGAAGCAAAGGATTTTGATGGTGAAATGGTAAAATGACAACAACCTGAGTCGCTGAGTCACTGCTTGGAGCAGTAGAGCTGAAGAAGAGCATTATCTGATCCACACTAGACTTTGGTATTAGAGATAAATAAATATTTATCTTTCTGGTCAATTCACTAAGATTTAGGACATTATTTGTTACTGAAACATAACTTAGACCCAAAGTGTAAGCAGGAGAATAATGTGATAACAACTAGTTTTAGAAAAAAAAAATTCCAGATAAGTGTTTGCTTAACTTCAGTAAAATTACACTGAATTGAAATGGAAACAACTAGCCAACATTGTTCATTGTTTACCTTATCCCTACAAAATACTACAATCCTGTCGCGTGGAAGTGAGAAGAGTATCAATGAGATGGTGCTGATTAATGAGACAGTGTTCCTAAATTATGAAATTCAGACCAGAACTTACATGAAATACACATTCATGTCCAATCAAGACACTTCTTGAAACATTCACCTATCTTGATGGACATTAAAGCACATTCACAAATATGGTGAGGGAAGTCAACTTTTTGGTCCTCGCTGTGGTTTTTGATTACAGAGAAAATGAAGAATGATGGGGGGGGCAATGTGTTTGTACAAGTCAACACTGATTGGGAATGCTCCTACACTCATAATGCTGCATCTGCACATGTGTTCTGTATAATCATTCAAAACACAGAGTCATCATATAATTATTGTTAAAAAGCACAGTGCTTTTCCACAAATATTATTCTATTATCTGACAATGTGGTCCTTGAGGTCTGGATGAAACAATGGTCTTTTCAAAGGTCAAGGAAATAAAAACATTTAAGAATGAAACCTTACCACCAATTCTTGGCAAATGAGAGGTGGGCAAATATTACAAATATTGTTATCATTATTAAATTTTTTTTATTTTGAATCCCTTATGTTATGATGTGCCTTATTGCCATCAAAGTATTTTTATACATTATTGCTTATTAAAATAATACCTTTGCTCTATAATTTTAACCTTTCATTCCTTGATATATAATCAATGCCACTTCCATTAACTTCCCTGCAGTGTCCTCTACCTTTGTTTTCCATTTTTAAGCTCCGTTCCTCTAACTCTCCTGTTGTAAATTAAAATGCCTAAGTGATAGTCACAAATGGGTTTAAACATTTACATAGATTTATAATTGTATATTGTAACTACAGCAATAAAAATGGCATTTACTCAACATTAATTAATAGGTGTATTTCTAAGTCCTTTACATATATTGCTGTATTAAATCTTCACAAAAACGCTGCAATGATGAATACTACAATTATGTGTTTAACACATGAAGATATTGAGGCACAGAGAAGTTAAGCAACTAGTCCGCATCATACAGTTACTAAATTGATGCAATCAGGAGTTGAGCCTGGATAACTCCGACGAACAGAATCACTGTTCCTAATTACAGCCATAGGCCGTACCATGAAGCCTTGGTATGAAGCAAGCTACACCAACCAGGTTTATGTGCATACTCTCTACGCATTCACACAACAAAATCCTCTAATGCATTTCTCAGATTGTGGCCCCCCAATTGATCAACATAAGACTGTATTTGCATTTGTACATTTGGCATTTTTGAGAGTCTAATAAATAAAACAGTATGGAAATTGTATCAAAGTATAGTCATAAAAAGCATACTTTGTAATCATTATTAAATAGATTTTCCTAAAAATATCTATAGCTTTATAATTTGAGACATAACGTGTATCTGAAAGCTTGAATACAACCAAATTTCAGATTATAATTTATTCATTGGCACATATTAAATTTTCTTTCCTTTGTGTCTTCCCAACTTAGCACTTGATTTAAGCCTTTAAGATTGTGACCAAGTTTAAAACTTCAGGTATTCGTTGTCCCAAATTTTTTTTTGTGGTGAGGGGTGGGTTTTTCCTTTTTAAAGATGTGTCCCATATAGAACTTGGAAGTAGATTCTCATGCTTACTTTTAAAATTAAACCAGTAACTGAGAAGGTTCAAATGCTTTCTCTAAATGGAAGTGAGTCTATATAGGCATCCTCTGGTTACATAATTATATAGCAAAATGATATGCCTGTGTGCATACTTAAAGAAAAACAGAAATTAAAAATTGGCTGAATGAATTCATACAAACGTTAAAAAACAGTGGAACTATTAGAATAATTAAAGAGAAATGGAATATTTGGAGGCAGTAAATACCTTGTGGTCGTGTTTGTGGGGGCTGGTGGTAAGGAGAAGGATGTAATGAAGCCAAGTTTCTTAGGCAGTGTATTCAGGTTTGATGCCTGATAATGAGTCTAGGAGCATTCTCACATTGGGAGCAGCTTACACTGGCAAATAAGTGGATATGCATCAATTGTTACATGAACAATTCAAAGAGAATGGAGTATTAGAGCCGCAACCTAATACCTTTCCTATTATATAAAACAATGCTCTATAATAGCCTTGGATTGCTTATTTTCAAGCAGGGGAACAATCGCAAAATAACTGTGGCCTAAAGAACATGTGAGTATAGAGGAGACAGATATTGCTGAATAGCTGCCATTTCCTTTTAAAATGAATAATTGTAGGCTTTTATTGGTTTTGTTTTCATCTATTTAATGCTCTCCCCTTCTTTTTTGGTTGGTTTGTTTGTTTTAAAGACCAGCACCACAGGGAAACTAGCAGAGCACAGCTTTTCTGAAAAGTCTTTTGTGTCTGTTCATCTTGGCCAAGGAATTAATTAATCCCAGACTTGCTTGTTTATATGACAATGTTGATATCTGATTCTGTCACTCACAAGAAAATTGGAGAACTTTTTTTAGATAGCAGTAATTCTAGTTTTCCTGGATTGGTAACATATAGACACTATTCTGGATTCGATTTTTTTTCTAGGAAGAATACTTATTTTAGATGATTTAAAATTCACATATTGTTAATATATTGTTTGATTATTTATTTGAAAAGTCTCTAAAATCAGAAGAAATTAAGCAAAAACTTCTAAATCTGGTAGTTAATTGAATTTTGAAATATTTTGCTTGTCATTCACATTCTATGCTTCTATTTTTCTTTCTTTCCCATTCCAATAATTCCTATTCTTCATCTGTGCAATTTTGAACATACTTATTTTAATTGCACAGATGAACATTAGGAAAATAAAGTCACTTTTAACATAATAATATCATGAGTATTTTTGAAGAGAAAAATTATTCAACAATCATGTTTCATTCTGTAACACATTTATGTCATTTGCCACTTTTAAGACTGCAAAAAAATACATTCAAAACTGTCTGATTTTAATGTCAATATGTGAACCTTGAAGCTAATCTGAGAAACGTGTTTCAAAAGTTGTGCTTAAAAAAAAAAAGTCGTGCTTAAAGAAAATATTAGTAGAAAGAAGAAAACAATCAGACTCTGAACATCCAGCTGTGTCTCCAGTCTCTTATTCATAAAACTAACTTGTTCCTTTTGTTTTATCTAAGCCTAAGCCTAAGAAAGTTTTACAGGCTACATGCTGATTTTGTGAGGACTTTTTTGCTTATGTGTAGTTTTAAAAATTATGACAATATGAAAGGACTTTTTATTTCTTTTTTTGCTAATCGGCTTTCGTTAGTGTTTGTGTACTTAATCTGTAGCCCAAGACAACTCTGATTCTTCCAATGTGCAGCAGAAAAAAGAAAGAAAAAATGTTGGACTATAAAATGCTACATTAAAAAAAAAATAGTTTTTAAAGGTATCCCCAGTGGAAGACGGGTAAAATCTCCATGTATATAGTTGACCTATAAAAAGATTGAGGATACATTAATTAATTTTTATTTTTATTTCTCTGCACATTTTACTAGTATATTATAATTGCCAGCTTCTTTTTAGATAGTAAGCTCCTTGAGTTTGGATATTAAGCTTTATTTAGTAGTACATTATAGTAAGTAATCAACAATGTTTGTGGAATGAATGAAAAATTTTACCTTGTTAAGCAATACTTATCTGTATTTCTGCCTAATTTCCTTTATGTTTTGCCATGAAAATACCTACTTAGAGATACCTTATTCAAAAATAACTGTACTCTCGCATATCCTTGAGTGTTGCACATTGCTCTGATGAGGTAAATAAATAAAAAGACTTAATTTGGGAGAATAGTCCGGAATTGAAAGAATGATTGAGTGTTTGGTGCATAATAGTTACTGTTAAAAGAAAAACTACAGATAAATTACATTTAAAAGAATTCATTTAAGCCAATTCATGAATCAGGCAGCACTCAGAACCAGGAGAAGTTTAGAGAGCTCTGCTCTGCAGCACGAACGGTGAGCTTCAAAGGCTGAATGTGGAAGCAAAGTAAATACATTGATTGATTTGCTACCGACGGACATTTGTCTTATTTGGGTATGATATAGTAGAGAGTCACTACATAGAGCTTACTTGGGAATTTCTGATTGGTTAGACTTACATTTCATTTTACCGTTTTTATTATACTTTGGTTGGCTTATGTAGGTACCCAACACACCAGAACCATCTCAGGTTAATGGCTTCCCAATTCAACTTTTAAACAATATACAAGAGATATTTGTCAGATGAATACTCAATAATGATTTGTAAACTTTTTAAAAGCTATTAACAATTGCTCTTCACACTTCTTACACCAGCTCCTGTGCACGGCGCACTTAGCCTATAGGGGTAAGTGGATGGAAGGCGGAATTGTGAAAGAAGCAGGAAAAAGCCCCTTTTATGAAACAAAACTTGGTGGCTCAATGTAAATATTTCCTTCTTTCTTGGCAGTCTGTGTGTCCAGAGTGTTTCTCATGTCTTCTGTTTGACTGGCCTGGACATCCAGAGCCTTTGATGTTCACTCTTCTTACTTTGGCTTCCAAACCCTGAACAAATAACATCAATTATTCTCTAATACCAGCCTACTTTTTGACCTGTCACACTGTGCTCTCCATACTTGCCCATTCTCAAACAACTGGCTTTCCAAGAAGGCAAGAGTCTGATCTGCTCCTGCTCTGATTGTTTCCCTCTCACTTTGAGCCACTCTGATTGATTCCCTTCAGTCTAATGCTAGCTCTCCATTCCAAAGATGCACAGCTCTATGGTTGAACCTGTTCTGCTCTCTTGGCTTTGATGGAAGCTTCACCTGTGTGCCTTATAAGGAAATAGTCCTGAGACCTGTGGTATATGACAGCTAGAGACAATCACCTTCATGGAAACAATGCAGACAGTTCACAAATAAAAGAGTGAGAAAATAGGGAGAGTTAAACAACATAGATTATTGAGCCTGGGAAAGTGAATTCTGAAGGATAAATTAATAATGGTCTCCAATTTTACTAAGGATTCTCTTAGCACATTAAAGCTGCAAATTGCAACTGACTGTTTTTAATCTCTACTGGGGACAGAAACCATGGATATGAGCATCAATTATAGCACACGAGATCATGGTTAAACATAAAGAAGAAATTCCTGATAAGGAATAGCAGTTTCACTGCAAAGAGAATGTATGCAATAAAATCTCATAACCTAGATTTCCTCTGAGAGAAATGTTGAACTCTGGGTCACTCCAGTTTGCAAGTGACTCACAGCAAAACATTCAAGGTCATCTGCTTTCCAGGTGATAAGAATAAAGACCAAAGATGACATGGACAACCTGAACTTTCACAGTGCCTACTCCAATGTCTCCACACCTCTCTTATTGCACTAAATTACTTCTCTATATCAAGTATGAATTTCGTGTTTAGAATATAAGAGGTGGGTATGACAAGGTATCTGTTAATAGCAACAATTAACATAGGACTTATTATGGTAGGAAATTTCCTTTCCATTTTAAAAGGAGAGAATTGTGCTATTGCTTTTCATTATCTTTCCTTCAATAGTTTCAAAGATCTCTGACAAAGTCCATGATGTTAAGCAACACCATAACATAAGTGCTAATGAAACAAAAAAGCCTGTATTAAGGTGTAATATCTTTCTTAAATCCCCTTAACTGAGGTATTTTCCACCTTTCTTTATTTTTCCCCTATTTAGATTTATATACATTTATTAAGACCATAATTCTCCAGGGGAGAACACATATATTTTGTTTACCTTCTGTATATCTTAGGTTCATCAGCTGGGGCCTTCTAAATTAAACTGATGAGAAAGAGAGAGAGTAAATGAGGAAAACATGACAATGACTTTAAGTTTTACATGAAACGGGAGACTGCAAAAGAGACTGAGGCCGCCCCCTCCCCAAAAATCATTAAGCCTAAGAATTTTTATATGTGGTGTGATCAAAAGTGGAAAATCGTGAACAAAAAGGATATATGATCTAAGGGCAGTGAACTGGGAAAACCCAGAGGGATCTGTGTGTCCTGATTGTTCAGCTTCCCTCGAATCCAGAGGCAAGGATGTTCCTTGCTACTGGGCATAGGGAGGGCACCTCTCACCTGAGGGTTTATGTGAGGAAGAAAGAGAGGATTATTGAGTCATTTAATGTCCTAAGACATCATATTGGAGTACCATGTTCCGAAATCCATCAGCTCTTAGTTTGATAGATGCCCAGGCTCTGTACCAGAATATTCTATGAGTTCCCTATTTCTCTGCTCACACTGAAGAATATTTCTTCAATTCACAGGAATTCAGAAAAGCTTCTTTATGAGGGTTTAGGGTGATCTAATATCTGTCATCTATAGCATCTGTGAACTAGTCTGTATATATAACCATTTTCATCTTCAAAATTACCCACAACAATTGCATAAAGCCAGCTTCCAGAAATCAGTAAAACTTATTTCCGTAAGTAACCTAAAGCAGCCATCACCCACGGAGTAGATTGTGCTGTTATGCTAATGTTCCTCTCACTGCACTCCTAAGGCAGGTAATGGTCCCTCTCACCAGGCAAGTCAAAGTGGTGAACAGTTCATTATCATAGAAAGAGACTTTGGTTTTGTTGCCTTCCCCTATCAGAAGGCTCACTTTGTGTTTTTACTAAAGTCTGATTAAATCTATCGAGATCAAAAAGTTTTCTCTCTCTCTCTTGTAGTTCTAAATTATACACCCTTACAGATGGAAGAATAAGTTTCTTTGTTTAAACAGTTTACTACTTGATGGACTGGGGATTTTCTGATGATATTGTTCCCTTAATATTCGCCACACTGAGGCTGGGTGCAGTGGCTCATGTCTATAATCCTGGCACTCTGGGAGGCCGAGGCAGGTGGATTGCTTGAGTTGGAGACCAGCCTGAGCAACAGCCAGACCCCCGTCTGTAACAATAGCCTGGTGTTGTGGAGGGCACCTGTAGTCCCAGCTACTCAGGAGGCTGAATCTCTGAACCCCAAGTTTGAGGTTGCTGTGAGCTGTGACATCACAGCACTCTCCTTAGGGCCACAATGTCAGACTCTGTCTCAAAAAATATATATATGTGCCACACTGGATCACTGCTTAGGACTTCCTCCCTCAGGACTTTGGGACTTTATGGCAGGCCTTCTTTGTTTACACACCTGAAAGCACTGACTCCTTCCTTAGATTGCTTTATTCAGGGCCATGTTCCCTTTTGCTTTCATATCTACAAAACACCTCTCTTTCGAATGTTGACAGTGGTTCTTGACTCTTAAGGACTTAGTCCAAATCTATAGAATAGTTCCAATTTTTTTGAATTTTGAGCCAGAAGAAAATGCACTGCACCTTTTAAAAATCACTGAACCATGTGGTCTCTAAGAGCTATCCCATCCTAATCATTAAAATACACCAACAATTGCATTTATGGTCATTAAAAAATGGTGTACTCTGAACGCTTACTTAGTAATTTTCCTAGGTGAATCTTGTGCTCATCATGTTTGAAGATGGAGGCTAAAATGTCTGGTTTGGGTTTTGAAACCAATATTGCATAATGTGGCACATTGACATGCTGAGCTAATGAAGCAGCCTCAACCTCTCTCCGATATTTCTCTACCTCCTCACTCTCTGATCCTCTTTCTTTCCAAAGCACCAAAATGAGCTTTCTCTGGAAGTTCCCTTGTATGACAGTAAGACTCAGTGCCGTGGTTTGTGCCTATAATTCCAGCTGTCAGGGAGACTGAGGCAGGAGGATCCCTTGAGCCTAGAAGTGTGAAGCGGCCGTGAGCGATGACCGCACTCCAGCCTGGGTGACAAAGTAAAGACTCTGCCAGAAAGAAAGGAAAGGAAGGAAGGAGGGAGGGAGAGAGGATAAAAGAAAAATAGAAGAGCAAGGTAATCCTCTTAACACCCGCCCCACCATAAAAATCTTTCTAAGTAACCAAGAAAAACTTAACTATCAGAAGAAAGAAGGCATTGGGAGTTGTCACTATGCCCAGACAAACTTTTCACCTATTTTTCTGAGGGCAGCTCCAAGCCATTATAAGAAGAGACTTTGCTTTCAGTGTAGTTTTGCTCCTCACCTTTCCAGAACTTGTCCACAAACTATTTGTCCTTCCCTCCTATTCGACATCCAAAGAGAATCATTTACAAATCCCCTTCTGGTCTTTGGGCTCATTCATTTATAGCCCTCCTTTCCTTTCCCCAGTAAAGAGGGTATTTATGCATCAACCATCTGTCCACTCTTTTATAGATTTTCAGATTTTTTTTTTAATTAGTATGGCATCTACTCATTTTGCAACCAAATAAATTTTTATACTTTTTTCTATTGTTCACCTGTGTTGTATTGTAAAAGTGCCAACCATGAACCATTACTATAATGGAGTGACCACCCGCTTTCTACCACTATACCATTTCTCATTAGCTGTCTTGAAAAACAACCCAAATTGATATAAACTTACTGACAGGGTTGTGTTACAGTGTATGAGGGTGCACTGTCGTTATCCCTCAGAACTGCTCTTTTTGTTCAGTTGAACTTGCAAAAATTTCCATCCGTTCTGTACTCAAATCCTTGCCTACAGTTTGCCTTTACTTCTGCATGCTATAAGAAACTGAGCACTCCCCTGCTACCCCCCCCACCCCCTCCCCCCCGGCTTGAGCCGTACACCACTCTTTCTAAACAACACGCTCTGGAGCATTTCATTTGGGTCAACTGTTAGACTTCTTCCAGGAACAAGACATACAGAGTGCATAAATCTTTGATGCAAAACATGCTGTTTGTAAGTTCCACAATCAGAAAGAAATACGTTTTGGTGAATATTTGATCTCTAGTAAAATCAAGTTCAAAAATAAAAATCAAGTAATCATTACAAATCTATACTGTGTGAGAACTTGACCCTTAAGAAATTTAGAGCTTTCTTGTAGTTAGTAAACAAAAAGGTAAGTGGCTTTTTAACCCAGAATAATAATTCAATACCTAAAAACAAGACTAGCAACAGACACATTATAAGTATTTTAGAAAAGTCTGTTAAATAAAAATGTGTAAAGGAATGAAGAATCACTAAACACATTGACAAATGAATAATGCTATACAATTTTAGGTTAAAGAAATATTATTTGTGGCTGGCATGATTTCAGAAACCTTTCTGGACAAATGAAATACGAAAAGGAGAAAGGGCAACCTGGTGGAGAAGGACAGGTTAAAATAGTCTCTAATTACCCAGACTAATAGAAGGACTAGTTAAAACTTGGCCAGCTCACTGTAGCATTTACTTATTTCATTAATGGAAAATAACCATGTAGCATTTGAATATAAGAACATTTGAGCAGGGAATTAGAAAACTGCAAAATGCTTTTTTTCCCCCTACAATAGTTTATTGTTATTATTTTGTTTGGGGGCTAACACTCTGTGACAGGGAAAGTATTTTAAAAACATCCTTTGTCAAAGTTCACCACAAAAGTCTTCATACATAAATCAGTTGGGAAAAACAAGACAGTACCTAGTCGGTTGGGGGCTCAGAATACGATCCCAAAGTGTGGCTATTGGCATGCTGAGTACTTTGAACTATAGGGGATCGAGAGATCAAAACAAGATCTCTCTGATTTTCTCCCGTCCTCCTGTCTCCTGTCCTTATTTCCCTCCCCAAATGAGTCATTGGAACAAGTTCTTCTTCCCCACAGTAGGTCATAGAAACTAGAACCCTTTGCTTTGAAAGCAAGCTATAACACCTAAAAAGGGTACTCTCTCCCTTCTCCACTGATGACCCTCATTCCAGGGGGTTCTTGCCCCATACCCAGGAGGAAAGAGTTATACAGAGGCCAAGAGGAACCTGAACCGACAGAAGTTGCTGGGTCCCCCCTTATTCCATTACGATTACATCATACGCTTTCAGCCCGTCACATTTCTATATGCCTGTTCATTCTTCACTCACCCTAATCACAAAAACAAGAATTTTCCCTGCATTTGTGGGTATTCACTTTCTGATGCATCCCATATCATGTAAAAATTTGATTAAATAAATTTGCTATTTTTTTTCTACTTAACCTTCTTTTGATATGGCCGCAGTGTTCACTTCACTTACGATGGGTAAAGAAAGATAACACACTTTTCTACCCCGATAAGTCTATTATTTCTCTGAAAGTCTTACAACACTTGTAGAGAAAGTCACTTCAATTTGCTTAATGTCCTCTAGCAAAATACCGACTTGAGTCCTTTTCACTTAATTGTGTGCCTCTGAATGTGGGAACCAAATGGAACCATTATAGCTCCAAAAATGCTCATTTTTACCTGCTGAACACACTGGCAACACTCAAAAACACAGGAAAGAAAAAAGAAGGAAGAAAAAAAGAAAAATAAATCACAACCCTCAAACAGCTGTTGCTGTTTTCCAACTAATGGGCCTTATTTTGAGAAAAAGTAGCAATTAAACATTAAACCCTGCATGTACATGTGTAGGGTAGATTAAAAAGTGTCAGGGCTCAGGGAAACATTATTACACCCTCCCCCATCTGTTTAAAATAAAGAAGTATTTTTCCTGCCATCTACTTCCCCCCAAAAGACTTGTCTGTGGGAGAGAGAATTAAACTCCCAGAATGAGCAGTCTGCTTTCCTGTCCGACATTGAACCACTTTGATGATTTACTACATACTGTGCATTTTCATCACACAAGACATCACTTACAGCACTTATGTGATTAACTAATTAAGTCATTAGATACAAAGGTGCTTATCATGAGATAATTACATCCCGGGGATATAAAGAAAGAAACAGCCCAGCTTAAAACAGGAGTCTTTCCTATTACAAGGGCTCCTTCATTATGGAAAGGGTATCTGAGCAGGCAGGTGGAGCTGTGAGTGTCTCCACTGAGAGACCTGGGGTTGGAGGTCAGACTGAAAAACCCTTGACATCCAGATTTTACTCAATTATGTAGACTCCACTAATTGGTGCCAGGGCATCAACGGGGCACGCAGGCGTATTGCTCAGAATGCAGAGGGTTGGAAAGGTGCTCCAGAAGCTTGGGGAAAAAAAAAACAACCATGGAGCTGAACTCATTTGTTACAACTCTCCCGGAGGTCTATCTGCTGATAAAATAAAGCACACAAAGAGATATCTTTGCAAGGCAAACTTATAAAACAAAGAATTCTTTTTTTTTTTAATAATTTTATTGAATCATAATTATGTACATTGGTGCAATCACAGGGCACGATTCATATACATTCAGAAATATTTTGATCATACTGTTACAGATATCCTTCATGGCATTTCCTTGATCACTAT
>CAUYON010013936.1:0-12773 GCA_963573935.1 Arctocebus calabarensis
TTGAGAGTCACAACTTAAGACAATCTTTCTGGGAAGAGCAGAGAGAGGGAAGGAGCGAGGGGGGTGGAGTCTTGGTGTGTGCCACACCTTTTGGGGGCAAAACACGATTGTAAGAGGGACTTTACCCAACAAATGCAACCACTGTAACATGGTTTCTTGTACCCTCAATGAATCCCCAGCAATAAAAAAAAAAAGAGTGCAAAAGACCTAGAAGAGTTAGAACAATGTTAAGAAAGAAAAACTTGGAAGATTCGCTACTAATTTGACCACAGTAGTTAAGGGCTACTAGAATAATTACAGACCTACATAATATATGCAATCAAATGATTTTCACTAAGAATGCAAAACTTGAAAAAAAGGAACACTGACCACTCTTTTCATTCCATACACAAAAATCAGTAGGATTTTGAAAAAAACCTTTGCAATTAATCAGATCTCAATAAATAAAATTCATGAGCCTTTCACGACCTACCTTGAGTTACACAACAGTATCTTAAACTGAAATGTAAATTTAACAAAACCACAAAAAATTGACTTTACCAAATTCAAAAATTCTACTCATCAAATGACACCTTTAAAATGAACAGTGAGGGAGGTGGAGCATGATGGTGGACTGGACGGATGTTGAGCTCAACTCTCCCACATCGGGTGAGAGTGAGGAGGCCAGATATTTCCCTGCAAGGAGTGTTGGTGTAGAGAGGCAGCTTGGGGTGTGCAGCGAAATGGTGGATTGCTGGACTTGAAGTGTAACCTGGAGCTGTGGAGTCTGCTAGAAAAATTTTTGTGCCACTGATAAAGCTGCGCCAGCTGCCGGCTGCAGCAACCAGCCCCTCCCCCATGGAGGACTGCAGTTCCCAGTTCATGGGGAAACTAGGTGTTTTGTAGAAAGTTTGGGGAAGTGTGGACTCCTGAGAAGAATTTGGCAACCAGAAAGGGGTGCTGTTTGGAGCAGCAGGGGCTATACAGCCAGATAGAAAATTAAGGGAAAAGGATCCCGCCTAGGAAACAGAGACATTTTGAAATATCAGAAATGGCAACTGCCATGGCACCTTTTCCCAAGAGACAGGTATGGCAATTTGAATCACACCGGCAGGCAGCCATCTTGCATCCAAACTTTTTTTCTATTTCTTTCTTTTATTCATTTAATTATTTTCTGAGATCAGTGAAATCAACAATTCAGCAGGGTCTAGGAGGCGACACACAATGACTGACGGGATAGAAGTTTAGCTCAGGTCTCCCAGAAAAGCAGGTGAGAATGAATGGACTAGATCCTTCCTGGCAGGGAATACTGGTATAGACTGGCAGTTTAGGGTGTGCAGCCAACTGGCAGATTGCTGGACTCAAAAGTGGAATCCTGAGCTGCAGAGACTGATGGAAAAGTCTCGGTGCCTTTGCTAAAGCAGCAAGTGCAGCGGGAATCAGCCCCACCCCACGGAAGATTATAA
The DNA here is from genome assembly GCA_963573935.1 of Arctocebus calabarensis. Lineage (NCBI taxonomy): Eukaryota > Metazoa > Chordata > Mammalia > Primates > Lorisidae > Arctocebus > Arctocebus calabarensis. The sequence continues at coordinate 1,446 of CAUYON010013936.1, forward strand.
TTCCCAGTTCACCAGGAAACAAGGAGCTGAGTGGAAAAATTGGTGAAGCATAGACTCTTGCACCAAATTGGGAGGTCAGATGGGGTGCCATCTGGAACAGGACAGCTGAGGCTAGGTAGCCAGTCAGGTGGCAGACATATTTTGAAATTTCAGAAATGACAACTGCCATAGCCACCTTTTCCTACAGCCAGGTACAGTGATAACAGTGTAAACTGCGAATCAGATATAAGCCCAGGAACAACTCACAGCGCCACCTGGTGTCCAGAAAGTATGTTGCAATATAAATATGTTCCTACTAAAGTTGACCCCTACACCATTCATATAGTCATACGTTTTTATATATATATATATGTTACAAATATATGAATAATGTTATTGTGATTGGTGCCTTTTTTATTCCTCTCTTTTTTCATCCTTTTCTTGTAGGAGTTGTTAATTTATTTTATTAATACTATTTTTTCTCTTCCTCTTCTTCCCTTCATATGGTTGCTGAGAGGGCTTACATCACACTATTAGTTTTCTTTTTTTTTAATATTTTAGATTATCATCATTTTTGTTGTTAGTTTTTGTCTGTTTATTTGTTTCTGATTGTCCGTGCATCTGTGTGCTTGTGTGTCTGGTTGCTTTTTTGTCTATTTCCTCGTTTGGTTTCAACGTGTTTTGTGTGTTGCTAAATCCTAGGATTGGCTGCTTTATCTAACTCCAATTTTCACAGAACAAGGGAGAATGAAGGATGATGACTGACTGGAGTCAGCTTTCAGCAGAAACTCCAGTCCAGAGAGAGAAACAATGGCCAGAAAGAACCCAACAAAGCTAAAGGAGGGGAGTCGAGCTGAGAGAAGAGATAGATAATTGCTTGTCTTCCCTGCAGAGGCAATCTACAACTCCGAGGAAACAAATTTCAAGTACAGATCTCATCCCAAAGAGGATGTGTGTCCATCTCCTCCCCTAAGAGTTGCTTGCTTGCTGTGGCATCTCCACTAGTGAGCGATGAACTGAGGTTCTCCTCCCTCACCCCACTGGAGGGAAGTGCTAGAAGCTGGGACTCCTTCTCCAGAGTGCCCCTGCTGTGAGCCCAGGAATTCCCTTCTCTGGCAGGAAGTTTGAACAAATATTTTCCTTGCCACCTTGAACTTCCAGGCTACCCTTACTCCCTGGCCAGGTGGTCTAGAAGTCTAACCCCTACATAATGTCTGTACTTCTTGGCTAGGACTGGGCACTGCATAGATGGAGGCAGTGCAGCTGTGCTGTATCTATGAATCCAGTAACAATACAGAAAGACATAGAGAGAAAGGTAACTGACCTGACCCTGAGAAAGTGTATCTCAGCAGCGGGTGGAGGCTTGGGTCTATGCACTATGGGTGACAACTCGGGAACTGCTGAGGTGCAGGAACCCAAGTGGAGACACCTCCCACCCAACATCAGCATTAATAGTGATCCTGCTGGGGTCTAATTTTGGAGAGTCACCTTCCCAACTCAGTGGTCTGCCAGAGGGAACCAGACCTCACCCTATAGGGATACCAGAGCTGAAGAACAGTGACAACAAAGGTGCAGTGCCTGAGAGAGAAATTCTTTTGCTGTATGGATATCCTCTTGTTTAGATTGAGCTCCAGTGGAACTTTCTGCCATTGAGTGTCTAAGGCAAGCAGGCTTCAGCTTTCCCTGCTGGAAGGTGGCAGAGGGTGGTAACTGCGAGGAGGAGGCATTCACTTTACTTTGACTCTGACAGGCACATTGCTGTGGCACATTTACTTATTGGACAGAACAGGGCCACAGAGACTGAATTTACCAGACGCTGGTGGTGAAGGGTGAGCAAGAGAGGGAAAGAGGAATCAACCCCCTTGCTCCAAACCTTCTCCAAACCTTCTACTGGACAGGCCTTTCTGACTCCTCAGAGCACCACAGATGCTCAAGCCACACTTGAACTACTAACTAGTTTATAACTACCAGTAGACTCCTAATATCTAGTTGCTGGAGACCTTTTGAACTCACCAACTAGAGAGTGGGTGCTGTTTGAGACAACTGGTTTGGAACCTTTGAACTGGACAAATCACCTGAGGACCCTCCAAGGTCGTACCCTGGTTTAATTATAGTTGGAAGATTTAATTTTCATCTTCCAGGTATTACCTGTGGGAGACGGGATGGCCTAGTGACTCGTATTTCTCCAAAGGTGAGATGGCAACCGAGAGTCACTGATTCACTAGGTTTGGATAGAGATCAGCTGAATACAAGACAGAGCTACCTACCCGCACTACACCAAGCAGGCCTCTAGAGTCACAGACTGTAGTACTCTACAGGGCCTTTGCAAAACTGTAGAGGAAAAGCTACCGTCACCAGTCCCAGTTCTTTGGTGAAGGGCTGGTTAACCATAACCCCAGAAGTCTCCAATCCAATTTCACCTTGCCTGCTCATCTAGCTAAACAGTGAAAAACAATCATGGGATGGAATCAGTGGACAAACTTGCAAACATGAATAATCAGAACAGTTCAACTTCCCCAAGGAATGACAAACCAGCCTAACCAGAGGATCCCATTCACAAACAGTTGGAAGAGATGTCAGAAATTGAATTTAGAATTTGGATGGCAAATAAGATCAACAGAATGGAAGAAAAGTTGAAGTTAGAAATTCTAGGAATAATTCAAAAGATGTCTCAAGCAATCAATGAATTCAAAGACAAAATCACCAAAGATTTAGACACAATGAGAAAAGAAGTTGCAGCCTTCCAAGATATGAGAAATACCTCAGAATCCCTCAGTAACAGAATGGAGCAGGCAGAAGAAAATATTTCCGACATCAAAGACAAAGCCTTTGAACTGTCCGAAACACTCGAAGAGGAAGAGAAGAGGAGAGCAAAAACGGACCATTCTCTCAGAAAGCTCTGGTATAATTCAAAGAAAACCAATATTCGCCTTATAGGGATTCCTGAAGGTGATGAAGTGGCTTCGCAAGGTAGAGAGGCTCTTCTTCATGAGATTATGAAAGAGAACTTTCCAGACATGGCAAGAGATTCTGAAATGCAGATAGCACACAATTTCAGAACCCCAGCACAACTCAACCCAAATAAGACATCCTCCAGGCACATCATAATTAACTTCACTACAGTTAATATTAAAGAGAAAATTGAGAAAGCAGTCAGACATAAGAAAACCATAACCTACAAGGGGAAGAATACTAGAGTGACTGCAGATGCTCTACTGAAATCTTTCAAGCTAGAAGAAAGTGGTCATCGACTTTTAATCTCGTAAAACAAAATAACTTTCAACCCAAGATCCTGTATCCAGCTAAACAAAGTTCCATATATGATGGAGAAATTAAATACTTCAATGACATTCACATGTTGAAGAAATCTGCCATAACTAAACCAGCTCTCCAGGATATTCTCAGATCTATCCTCCATAATAATCAGTGCAATCCTCCACCACAAAAGTAAACTCACTCAGAAACTTTTGATCAAATTCCAAAGGAGAAAGGATTAAAAACGTCCACTGGTCTTTCGAGAAACTCTATACCCAAAATTCTACGAGGTTTATCAATATTCTCAAAAAATGTAAATGTAAATGTAAGTTGTCCTCTAAAGAGACACAGGCTGGCTGACTGAATACAAAAACTCAGGCCACATATCTGTTGCATACAAGAATCTCGTCTTACCTTAAAAGATAAATGTAGACTCAGGGTGAAGGGATGGTAATCTATATTCCAGGCAAATGGAAAACAGAAAAAAGTAGGTGTTGCAATTTTATTTGCAGATACGTTAGGCTTTAAATCAACAAAAGTAAGGAAGGACAAGGATGATCACTTCATATTTGTTAAGTGCAATACTCAATATAATGAGATTTCAATTACTCAATTACAATATTTATACACACAACCAAAATGCACCCCAATTTGTAAGAGAAACTCTAACAGACATGAGCAACTTGATTTCCTCCAGCTCCATAGTAGTCAGAGATTTTAACTCTCCTTGGGCAGTGCTGGATAGCTCCTCCATTAAGAAGCTAAGGAAAGAAATTTTAGATTTAACTTAACCATTCAACATTTGGATTTAACAGACATCTACAGAACATTTCATCCTAACAAAACTGAATACACATTTTTCTGATCAGCCCACGGAACAACCTCCAAATTAGATCACATTGTACATCACAAATCTAACCTCAGCAAATTCAAAAGAATAGAAATTATTCCTTGCATTTTCTTGGACCATCATGAAAAAAAGTGGAACTCATTAACAACAGGAATCTGCATACTCATACAAAAACATGTAAACTAAATAACCTTATGCTGAAAAATACTCTCTTAGATGAGATTAAGAAGGAAATTACCAAATTTTTGGAACAAAATGATAATGAAGACATGAATTATCAGAACCTCTGGGATACTGCAAAGGCAGTCCTAAGAGGGAAATTTATAGCACTGCAAGCCTTCCTCAAGAGAATGGAGAGAGGAAGTTAACAACTTCATGGGACATGTCAAGTAACTGAAAAAGGAAGAACAGTCCAATCCCAAAAGAAAATAAATAACCAAAATTAGAGCAGAATTAAATGAAAATGAAAACAAAAGAATTATACAACAGATTAATAAATCAAAAAGTTGGTTTTTTGAAAAGGTCAATAAAATAGATAAACCTTTGGCTAAGCTAACCAGGAAAAAAAGAGGGATATCTCTAACCTCATCAATCAGAAATGGTAAAGACAAAGTAACAACACACTCCTCAGAAATTTAAAAAAATCCTTCATTCTGAAAACTTATTCTTAGAAATATGAAAATCTAAAGGAAATTGACCAATACTTGGAAGCATGCCACCTTCTAAGACTGAGTCACAATGAAGTGGAAATGTTGAACAGGCCCATATCAAGTTCTGAAATAGCATCAACTATACAAAATCTCCCTAAAAAGAAGAAACAGGGACCAGATGGCTTCACATCCAAATTCTACCAAACCTTTAAAGAGGAACTAGTACCTATATTACTCAACTTTTTCCAAAATATAGAAAAAGAAGGAATACTACCCAACACATTCTATGATGCAAACATCACCTTGATCCCCAAACCAGGAAAAGACCCAACAAGAAAAGAAAATTATAGACCAACATCACTAATGAATATTGATGCAAAAATAGTCAACAAGATCCTAACAAACAGAATCCAGCAACACATCAAACAAATTATACACCACGACCAAGTGGGTTTTATCCCAGGGTCTTAAGGCTGGTTCAATATACGTTAAATCTATAAATACAATTCAGCACATAAATAAATTAAAAAACAAAGACCATATGATTGTCTCACTTGATGCAGCAAAAGCTTTTGATAATATCCAGCATCCCTTCATGATCAGAACACTTAAGAAAATGGGTATAGATGGGACATTTCTTAAAGTCATTAAGAGAGGCCATTTACACCAAACCCACAGTCAATATCATATTCAATGGAGTTAAATTGAAATCATTTCCACTCAGATCAGGAACCAGGCAAGGTTGCAAATTGTCTCCACTGCTATTTAACATTGTAATGGAAGTTTTAGCCATTGCAATTAGGGAAGAAAAGGCAATCAAGGGTACTCATATAGGGTCAGAAGAGATCAAACTTTCACTCTTTGCAGACGATATAATTGTATTTCTGGAAAATACCAGGGATTCTACTACAAAACTCTTAGAAGTGATCAAGTAATACAGCAGTGTCTCAGATTACAAAATCAACACTCATAAATCTGTAGCCTTTCTATATACCAACAATAGGCAAGCTGAAAAAACAGTCAAGGACTCTATTCTATTCACAGCAGTGCCAAAGAAGATGAAATATTTGGGAGTTTACCTGACAAAGGAGGTGAAAGATCTCTAAAAGGAGAACTATGAAACTCTAAGAAAGGAAATAGCTAAAGATGTTAACAAATGGAAAAACATACCATGTTCATGGCTGGGAAGAATCAACATTGTCAAAATGTCCATACTAGCCAAAGCAATACACAATTTTAATGCAATCCCTATTAAAGCTCCATTGTCATAATTTAAACATCTCGAAAAAATAATACTTCATTTTATATGGAATCAAAAAAAACCTCAAGTAGCCAAGATATTACTCAGAAATAAAAACAAAGCAGGAGGAATCACGCTATCATACCTCAGACTATAAGTGAATAGTGACCAAAACAGCATGGTACTGCAACAAAAACAGAGAGGTTGATGTATGAAACAGAATAGAGAACCAAGAGTTGAACCCAGCTACTTACCATTATTGGATCTTTGACAAGACAACTAAAAACATTCAGTGGGGAAAAGACTCTCTATTTAACAAACGGTGCTGGGTGAACTGGGTGGAAACCTGTAGAAGACTGAAACTAGACCCACACCTTTCACCTTTAACTAAGATAGACTCTCATTGGATTAAAGATTTAAACTTAAGACATGAAATTATAAAAATACTAGAAGAAAGTTCAGAGAAAACACTTGAATGAATCAGCCTGGGTGAATATTTTATGAAGAGGACCCCCTGGGCAATTGAAGCAACATCAAAAATACATTACTGGGACCTGATCAAACTAAAAAGCTTCTGCACAGCCAAGAACACAGTAAGTAAAGCAAGCAGACAGCTCTCAGAATGGGAGAAGATATTTGCAGGTTATGCCTCCAATAAAAGTTTAATAATGAGAATCCACAGAGAACTCAAATGTATTAGCAAGAAAAGAACAAGTGATCCCATCTCAGGGTGAGCAAGGGATTTGAAGAGAAACTTCTCTGAAGAAAAAAGGCACACAGCCTACAGACACATGAAAAAATGCTCATCATCCTTAATCATCAGAGAAATGCAAATCAAGACTACTTTGAGATCTCATCTAACTCCAGTAAGATTAGCCCACATAACAAAATCCCAAAACCAGAGATGTTGGCATGGATGTGGAGAAAAGGGAACACTTCTACATTGCTGGTGGGAATGCAAACTAATACATTCCTTTTGGAAAGATGTTTGGAGAATACTTAGAGATCTAAAAATAGACCTGCCATAAAATCCTATAATTCCTCTACTAGGTATATATCCAGAAGACCAAAAATCACATTATAACAAAAATATTTGTACCAGAATGTTTATTGCAGCCCAATTCATACTTGCTAAGTCATGGGAAAAGCCCAAGTGCCCATCAACCCAGGAATGGATTAATAAATTGTGGTATATGTACACCACGGAATATTATGCAGCCTTAAAGAAGATGGAGACTTTACCTCTTTCATGTTTACATGGATGGAGCCGGAAAATATTCTTCTTAGCAAAGTATCTCAAGAATGGAAGAAAAAGTATCCAATGTATTCAGCCCTACTATGAAACTAATTTATAGCTTTTATATGAAATCTACAACCCAATTATAGCACAAGAATATGAGGAAAGGATCAAAGGAGGGGAGGAGTGGGAGAGGAGAAGTTCGGTGGAGGGAGGGTAATTGGTGGGACCACACCTATGGTGCATCTTAGAAGGGTACAGATGAAACTTACTGAATGCAGAATATAAATGTCTGAATACAACAACTAAGAAAATGCCATTAAGGCTATGTTAACCAGTTCAATGAAAATAGTTCAAATTGTATACAAAATCAGCAAATTGTGTCTCATGATTGCATTAATTTACACAGCTATGATTTATAAAAAAATTAAAATATAAAATAAATTAAAATGAACAGTGAGCAACAGACTGGGAAAAACCATATGCAATACATATACCATAATTTGCAGTGCACAATGTGCACTTTTTTGCCCAAATTTTTGAGGGAACAATAAGAACACACACTATAAATAGGTAGTACTAACTCCATATCTATATGTTTTAAATTATTTTATTTATTTATCTACATTAAAAGTAGAACTCTCGGCTTGGCATCTGTGGCTCAACAGGCTAAGGTGCCAGCCACGTACACCTGAGCTGGCAGGTTCGAATCTAGCCCGGGCCGGCCAAACAACAATGATGGCTGCAACCAAAAAATGGCCAGGCGTTGTGGTGGGTGCCTGTAGTCCCAGCTACTTGGGAGGCGGAGTCAAAAGACTTGCTTGAGCCCAGGAATTGGAGGTTGTTGTGAGCTGTGATGCCACGCACTCTATCCAGGGTGACAGCTTGAGGCTCTGTCTCAAAAAAAAAAAAAAAAAGTAGAACTTTATAGAGGTTGGGGATAGTGGCTCATAGCTGTAATCCTAGAACTCTGATCAGGTGAGGTAGGTGGACTGCTTGATCTCAAGAGTTCAAGAACAGCCTGTGCAAGAGTGAGACCCCATCTCTACTAAAAATACAGAAAGTAGCTGGATGTAGTGGTGTACACCTATAATCTCAGCTACTCAGGAGGCTAAGGCAAGAGGATTGCTCAAGCCAAAGAGTTTGAGGTGCTGTGAGCTAGGATGGCACCATAGCACTCTAGCCAAGGCCACTGAAACAGGATCTCAGAAAAAGAAAAAAAGGTTTTTAGAACTCTAGTCAATGACACTATCAATATGCAAAATAAAACCATGGCATATAGTAGTCACTGTCATTAAACTTATGATGAAAGCCAATGTGACACAAAAGGTAAAAGTAATCACAGTGGACCTGGAAACCCAACTTGCTAAGGTATCTGGTGTGCTATCCAGTTAAAGGGAAAAGAATGGGCATCACAAACATAGTCAGCTGGTAATGATTTAACACCTATAGGCAGAAACAGGAAATCATCTATCACCCAGGTTTATGATTGGATCCTAAGATGGAACAGTGTCAAGAAGAAGGTAGCTGTGAAATCATTTAAAAATGCAGCATCAGCAATGCTACAGAACTGAGGATGATGAAAGTTACTGAGATGAGGAAAGTGTCTCTTTGGAAGATACCACTAATGCGTAAATTGAAGAAGATGATAGTTCTGACATTTTGACAGTGATGAAGAGCTCTTGGCCTTCTGCGATGCATACATTTCCTAAGTTTGTTACTGGTACATAAAATTTCTTATACCTTGTATCTGTTCTGTATTTTGTTAATTTTGTGTTACATTAAACTTCTTATACCACAATATATTAAAAAATAATGTTAATCGGCTCAGTGCCCATAGCACAGTGGTTACGGTGCTAGCCACATACATGGAGGGTGGTGGGTTCGAACCTAGCCTGGGCCAACTAAACAACTGCAACAAAATAGCCAGGCATTGTGGCAGGCGCCTATAGTCCCAGATACATGGGAGACTGAGGCAAGAGAATCATTTAAATCCAAGAGTTGGAGGTTGCTGTGAGCTGTGATGCCACAGCATTCTACCGAGGGTGACATAGTGAGACTGCCTCAAAAAAATAAAAAAATAAAATAAAATAAAATAAACAATGTTAAAATTCCTTTATAATAAAAAAATTAATTTTTTAAATTAAAATGAAAGATATTTTTTCTTCAAAGTTTGGGACAAAAATGTGGGTGTGCATTATACACAGAACTGTGTATACTATGTGGTAACTGACAAAGAATTCATAATCAGATTACATAAAGAACTACAAAGCAACTAGGAGCTATGGCTCACGCCTGTAATCCTAGCACTTTGGGAGGCCAAAGCAGGAAGATCAGTGAGCTATGATGATGCCACTGCATTCTAGCCTAGGTGACAGAGACCCTGTCACAGATAATAAATTAAATTAAATAAAGAAATGAATGTTAGGCCAATAGCTGACTGCTTCTCAGCAATAAGGGAAGCCAGAAAATAGTGCAATGCCTTCATAGTTTTGGCATAAAATAAAAATCCTATAACCACCAAAATGTCAATTCAGAAAGAGAGCAAAATAATATTTTTTGCTTTTGCAGTGTACAATGTCCCAGAAAAGAGACAGTCTAAAAGATGTTACTTCAGAGATAAAGTAGTAATCAAAGGAAAGCGAAGAGTATAAAAACCAAGAAAAAGAACACAAAGTAGCAAATGTATGAATAAAATGAAACAAAAAAAAAGACTATGCAATTATCTCTCCTGAGATCTAAAACAGAAGGAAGTATGTACAACTACGTGACCTCATATCAATAAAAAAAATATAGCACTAAAATGCATAAGAAAACCATGTGAATTAGGTGAGTGACAACATACAAGAATCTAATAAATAAACATGGATAAGAATTGCTCATGAGAACCACTGAAATAATACAGTTAATAAAGTCAAATTATTCAGTAAAAAAGTAGAATGAGAATAATAAAAGCCAAGAATAAAGAAAAAGTAGAGATATGACACACATAATATTCAAATACATTAATACATTGTTAATGAGCTTAATGGTTTAACTAAAATACAGATATTCATAAAATGGATTAAAAATAATATAATTATATGCTATTGCAAAAGACATCTAAAACATAAGGATATAGGCTACATAATATTCCATGGTATACATACACCAAAATTTGTTAATCCATTCATGGGTCAATGGCACTTGGGCTGCTTCCATGACTTGGCAATTATGAATTGGCTACAGTAAACATTCTGGTACAAGTATCTTTGTTGTACAGTGATTTTTGGTCTTCTGGATATATACCTAGCAGAGGAATTGCAGGATCGAATGGCAGGCCTACTTTTAGTTCCTTAAGTGTTCTCCAAACTTCCTTCCAAAAGTAACGTACTCACTTGCATTCCTACCAGCAGTGCAGAAGTGTTCCCTTCTCTCCACATCCATGTCAACATCTATAGTTTTGAATTTTTGTTTCGTGGGCTACTCTCACTGGAGTTAGATGATATCTCAATGTGGTTTTGACTTGCATTTCTCTGACGATTAAAGATGATGAACATTTTTTTCTTGTGTCTGTAGGCCATGTACCTTCCTTCTTCAGAAAAGTTTCTGTTTGAGTCTCTTGCCCACAATGAAATGAAATCACTTATTCTTTTCTTATTAATTAGTTTGAGTTGTCTATGGATTCTAGTTATCAAACCTCTGTCAGAAACATAACCTGCAAAAATCTTCTCCCATTCTGAGGGCTGTTGGCTTTACTTACTGTGTTTTTGGCTGTGCAGAAGCTTTTGAGTTTGATCAGATCCCAGTAATATATTTTTGGTGTTCCTTCAATTGCCTAGGTGAGTGGGGGGGTGGGGGGGTGTGAGGGGATCCTCATAAAATATTCTCCCAGGCCAATTTCTTCAAGTGTTCCCCCTGCACTCTCTCCAAACCTCTTTTATGTTTATATTGATGGAACTAGAATATATTCTTCTTAGTAAAGTATCTCAAGAATGGAAGAAAAAGTATCCAGTGTACTCAGTACTATTATGAAACCAATATATAATCACCCACATTTTCATATAAAAGACAAAACAAAATTATAGTTCAAGATGAAGGAGGGAAGAGGAGGGGGAGGGGAGGAGAGATATTGGGT
>CAUYON010013938.1:0-32241 GCA_963573935.1 Arctocebus calabarensis
TAATAATTGGGTTGTAGCCTTCACTTGAAAGACATAAATTTGCTTCATATTAGGGGTGTATACCTAAGCAGGAAGAATGTGGTCATCAATGTTTATTTAACCTTCTTAACTAAAACAATTTTTAGCACAGTCTTCTGTATCCTGCTAAAATAAGTTTCTTTGGAATTTAAAATCAAATATTTGCTGACATATAAACTTTGAGGAAATTTATTGCAGCAAGATCAGATCTTCAGGAAGAACTCAGTCCTGCTCATCACACTACCATTACAGTGTCCTCAGACAATGTAAAGATGCCTTCAAACTAAAAGGCAAAGCCTAGCTTCCACCATGGAACAAGGGATATGACTAAGTAATGGGACATAACAAAATAAGGAAAAGAGAACTCCACCATACTTATCAATTTTCCCAATAATTGTGAATGACTTGAATTCCTTATTGAAGAGGCATAGAATGACTGAATGGATTAAAAAAAAAGTACAATACAAAACTATATACTGTTTTCAACAAACACACCTGTTCTCAAAGGACAAAAGAAAACTCAGGCAAAAGGGAATTTAAAAACAGGCAAATGGATATAAGAAGAAAGCAAGAGATGCAATCTTATTTTCAGATGCAATTGGACTTAAAGTAACAAAAATAAAGATGGACACTATGTATTGGTCAAGGAAATAATACAGCAAGGAGACATCATTTCAATTCTAAATATTTATGCAACCAACTTAAATGCTCCCAGATATACAAAATTTATTAAAACCAATCTGACCCATATGGTATCCCACCACATCAGAATAACTGAGGACTTCAACACTCTTCTGACAGAAATGGACATATCCTCCAAACATAAAGTAAAATAAATAAGAAAGCATTAGACTTAACATGACTTTATAATAAATGAGATTAACAGACATATAAAGAGAATTCCATCTCAATAAAATTGAGTATGCATTCTTTTTGTCAGACCATGAATCATCCTCACAAATTAATCATATCTTAGGGCACAAATTAAAGTTGAACAAATTTAAAAGAATAGAAACTATATCTTATGTCTTCTTTGATAATTACATAATAAAAGTAGGTGAACTCCAACAAAAACATTCAGAGTCAAATAAAATCACAGAAACTAAACATCCTTATGTTGAGTGACAGTTGGGTCAAAGAGGAAATAAAGAGGAAATCATATTTTTCAAACAAAATGAAAATGAAGCCACATGCTATCAAAAATTCAAAGGCAATGCAAAGAAGAAAATTTATCACTTTAAATGCCCACATCCAGATAAAAGAAAACACACACACACACACACACACACAAAAACACACAAATCAACAACTTAATGAAAAAATCTCAAAGAGTTTGAAAAGAAAGAGCAATCCAATTCCAAACCTAGCAGAAGAAAAAAAATAACTAAAATTAGATCATAAATAAATAACTTGGAGAACATAAGAATGATTCAAAGGATCAGTGAAAAAAACTTGTATTGTATAAAGATTTACAAAATCTATACACCTTTGTCTAGACTAACTACAAACAGAAAAGCACGATTTCTACTAACTTCAATCACAAAAAATAAAAATAGTAACAGATGGCAAAAATATGTAAAAGATAATCAGTGATTACTATGAAAATAAAAACCTATGCCCCAAAATTTGAAAAAAAATGGAGGAAGTAGGTCAATACCTGTAATCAGACAAACTCCCTAAACTCAAGTAGAAAAAGTTAGAAATTTTGAACAGAAAAACTCAAACACCAAAATTGCAACAAAAATATAATGTCTTTCACATGGTTCTATACCAAAATTTTACCAAACTTTAAAGAGAAGCGCATATCTATATTCCAGAATGTTTCCAAAATATAGAGATGGAATCCTCATCATCATGTTCTAAAAATCAAATATAACCCTGGTACCCAAACCAGGAAATGGCTTAACAAAAATGGAAAACTATAGACCGAAGTCATTAATGAATAGCTATGCAAAAATATTCAGTAGAATCTTATCAAACACAAACAGCTTCACATTAAAAAATTACACATCATAATTGTTGTGAACCAGGACAGCAAACGGGAGAGAACCAGATTGGAATTGGTGGAGAATGAGGAAAATACAGCATAAGAGAAGCATTTCAGAAATGAAATATGGGATTGGGAGGTCTGCCTGAACTGATGGCTACAGCCAGCATCAAAGCACAAAATCAGCTTTATTTTATAGTATCTGTACAAGGTTGTTCATTGGGAAGTAGCATAAACAATATGGGGAAATAGCATAAACAAAGGACATATTTTTGCTCATGCAGTTAGACAGGAAGATGTAAAAGACTTGAATAAAGAAAAATCATCTTGTTAATGATATCTACTCAACTTCATTAACGTATAAGAAGTAAGAAGGAAAGATCACAAGGATCTCTGCACATATAACAAAACAAAGGAAGAACTATGTGACTTAGTGGTTACTACTCAACTTTCTTAGCATTTTACAAGAAGAAGGAAGGGAAAGATTACAAGAATATCTGAATAGTTAACCAGGTGACTTCTGGCAGAGGGAGCATGAAGAAAGGAATATGGCTGTTTTGGGAAGAGAGGAGAAGCATTTGGGGGTTCTTTCCTGGAATATTCCCCAGGTTGTGGGGGCCCTGATGTCTCACAGCCTGCTCTCCACACATAATCAGGTGGGCTTTTTCCCAGGGATACAAGTTTGGTTCAACATACATAACTGCATAAATACAATTCATCACATAGATAGAATCAAAAACAAACACCATATGATCCTCTCAATAGGAGGAGAAAAACATTCAACAAAATTCAGCATCTGTTGCTGACAGGAGCACTAAAGAAAATAGTTATGGATGGGGTTTTTTCATCTACAAAAAAAAAAAAAAAGTTGACTTTTAATTTATACTGAAAGGAGGAAAACTGAAAGCATTTCCACCTAGATCTAGAACCAGACAAGGATATCCATTATCACCACTGATATTGAACATAGTGCTAGAAGTTCTAGCCAATGAAACAAGGTAGGAGAAAGATATCAAAAGAATTCAAACGGGTACAGAAGAGTTCAAACTCTTATTCTTCACTGATGATATAGTCTTTTACTTTGAAAATGCCATGGACTCAACCACATGACTTCTGAAATGAAAAATGAATACAATAATGTCTCAGGATACAAAATAAATGTCCACAAATTAGTAGCCTTCATATAGTCCAATAAAAGTCAAGCTGTGAATCAAGGCTGGAGCAGTTGCTCATGCATGTATACCCAGTACTCTGGGTGGCTGAGTTGGGTGGTTTTTCAGAGCTTATGGGTTCAAGACAAGCCTGAGTAAGAGTAAGGCCACATCTCCAAAAATACCTGGGCATTGTGACAGATGCCTGTAGTCCCAGCTACTAGTGAGGCTGAGGCAAGAGGACCACTTCTGTCCAAAGATTTGAAGTCGTGAGCTATGATGCTTGACACTCTACCGAGGGTAACAAGTGAAATTCTGTCTCAAAAGAAAAAAAAAAAAAGGCAAGCTATGAATCAAATCAAATACATAATACTCTTCATAGTAGCATCAGAATAACAAAATAGCTGGGAATATGCCTAACAAAGAATGTGAAGTATATCAATATGAGACAGGATACCTGAGAAGGGTGAGGTGGAGGAGAACAAGTCTTCTCAAGGAGACCACAAGGATACACTTGCAGAGTCCTCTCCAAGGTGACTCAGCTCTTGGGAATTTGTAAACTTAACTTCCTGGAACTTGGAAATTTCCAAGTTCTGTGAAATCCTCTGTGCTACAGGGGCTGGAATAGATTCTCCCGTTTGATTCTAACTGGCCAGTGAGAAGGGTACATATGTGTTGGAACTTTTTGACTTTTGATAAAAAGGGAAGGACCAAGCCAGTCGGAGAGCATGGCTATTTGGAATTCTTCTATGCTGTAAGTTCCCAGCTGGTGAATAAAGCCCTTATAAACATAGTGTTTGGGTGCCCTTTCTCTCCATTTGGCCTCGTCTTAATGCAACAGTTTTGGTTCCCTGACTGGGAAGCGAGATCACCCCTGGGAGAGAACATGCACCTGGTAGTTGTCACCAATCCTCTGGACACCCATGTGGGAGCCCCTGATGGGCCGGAGTGACGTGAACCACCGAGCATGCCAGGAAGGCAGTTTGGCCTCCCTGTGTGGATGCCTTGACTGGGTAGAGAAACGACCCCCTCAGCAGGTTTTCAGGGAGTCAAACACAGGGAGGAACTGGCATGCAGGAACCAGTACCTACACAGGGAGACGTCTGAGGTAAGGTATGATTGATCTGGGGATCCCACTATAGTTTTAGTGGAAGAAGGAGCCTAATCAACTCCTTGGGCATTAGATTGCTGGCAGGTCTGTTGAGAGGTGTGTGAGTGTGTGTGGATGTGGTGTGACTGAGAGAACTCTGAGGGTGGAGTTAGATCTCCCTTCACAGGGCCTAGGAGAGTGTTGGTTTGCCTCCTGTGGATAAGTGGCAGCTCAAGTGGGAAATCGAGGCTGCCCAGGTTAACAAATGGGTTGGAATTGTATGCATGTGAGTGCTTGGAGAATGACTAAGATGGGTAACAATAGGTGGGGTTTATACCCCCCCCCCCGCCAAATAATGGGGTGAAACGAATGTGTGAGTGTGCCCTTCTTACCTGCTCCAATTTTGGCCCCTGGCTATTCTGAGAGAAACTGGAAGTTCTAGGTTTTCCACTTTCTGTCTATAGCTGTGGCCACATGCCATGTAGATCTTGGGGGAAGAAGAAAAGACATTAGAAAAGCTGTTATTGTAGTTTTGTTACTGGAATTTCTTCAGTGAGTCTTTGGTCTCAGAAACCTTAGAATTGAGCAGGTGGTCCACAGATCCGTGATAAAAGGGCATTTTGTTAGACTGAGGGGCATGCAGAGGGAGTGGAGAGTGCCAGAGCTATCAGCAGAGGGGTGGTACCTTGGAAAGTATTGTGATTCAGGCAGTCTGGTGAGCTCTGGATGACCCTTGAAAATCTGGGGAAGAGAGTGTGAACCTCTTTGTGGATGAGGCTGTATCCATATAAGCAACAGGTGTCCAACGTGAACAGCCTCTGGAAAAGATAGGCGGCCCAGGTCCGAGGTTTCTGTCATGAGTTCTTTGTCTAGGCATAAATAATTAGTCCTGAGAGATATTTTGGCCAGGACTTGGTAGATGGAAAAATACCTTTACAAACTGAATGGGTGTTCTAGCAAATGAATGAAGGAGCCTCTAACCTTGGACAAGGTTATTAGGTCTTTGCTGCGGTTTTTATCTGGGGAAGGGATTAGAGTGTGTGCTCCTTAGTCAGGGTAGAGCCACCCAGAATATTTGAGATTGCTTTGTTTATGACCTTGCTGGTGCTCAGAGGGTTTGTGCCTGGAGATGGGACCTGAGCCTGAAAAATGGAGGTTCCCTGTCTAAACTTGAATGGGAAAATGCTGTATCAATGTTATCTCATAAAATGTCTCTCATTTGTAAAATGTAGTAATTTGGTTATTTAAATTGTTGGGGAAAAAGAAATATTAAGAAAGGCTGATGAATTCTCTTGAATTCAAATTCCTGATGTCCTTGGAAATTGAATACCTTTGGACTAAAAGTAGATTTTTAGAACTTAGTTTGGAAAGTTAACATGTCTATGAGTATTGCTAACTTAACTTCAAACAGAACAGAAATCAGTTACGTGGAAATGGGCTAGTTTGCGATGGCTTTTTGTTTTAAATATTGTTGATTCTGCCTGTGTTCTGTTTTTCAGAAGTCAAGAAAATAATTTTCTGTCTTTTGAGCTATTTGTAGCTTTTCAAGCAATGTATGTACTTATGAGCAGAATTTGAAACACATATTTTTTTCTCTCTCCTTGATTTCACCAGAATTTGAAAGCCATTTGTAAGTATTCTTAATTTCTGATGATACAGTTATTTGCATAAGTTGAATAAGAATCAGTTTTGTTCTATAGGACGTGTTGAAGGCACTAGTTATTTTACCAAGGCTTTGGCTAGAATAGCTTTCCAGAGGTATCCAGACTACATTAAGGAATTAAGGTTGACTTTATAAGGCCGATGAATAGAAGCCCTTTGGAAAACTGGCCAGATACCCATCAGTAACTTTTCCTGATCTGTGGTAAGTAACGAAGGTTACTTACTGACAGATCTGGAAGTTGAAATGTGCTTGAGGACCTCAAGAGAAGAGGAATTTACCCAATTCATAAAGGTATCTAATGGCACAGGTGAAACCTAGGCTCATGAAAGGCTGTCAAGAAAGTCCAGCCTGAGAGTCCTTATAAAAGTTTCCAGCAAAGCCAATTTTAAAGGAAAGAGCCTACATGACTAATAATTCATTATTCTTACTGAACTTTATGCAAATAATCAGACTCTAATTACTGAAGGTATAGTTTATTTTGGTAAGTTATTTCTGCTATACTTTGTCTTTAGTAAAGAGAAAAATTGGAGAGAGAAAAATGATTCAAAGAGAAAAGAGGCTGTGGTCCATCTGTGTTAAATCCCAGTCTTGTCTGTATTGTCAACTCATAAAATGAGATGTAACTGTTTTACTAAATTGATCTGTTAAATGGAACTAAGAGACTGGTCAAAATGTATAGAATTATATACAGTAGTTATATTTACTCTCAAACCTTAAGACTCAACAAGGTCGCCTGTTTGGCTACACTGGAAAAATTTGTGCAGTATTAAATGTTATCTACTTTGTCTATATAGATACCTCAGGAAAAAAATTAAAACCTAAAATGAGAATTTTCCAGTAAATGGTATAACTGTAACACTGCATCCTATTGTTCCTAATCCGTATATTCTCCTGAGTCTGCTACCAGTAGAAGCCAAATGGCCCACTTGTCTGGACTCAAAAGATGCCTTTCTCAGTATAAGGCTGGTTCTGGGAAGCCAGAGGCTGTTTGCTTTCCAGTGAGAGAGACCAGATATGGAAACTGTGATTCAGTACACATGGACCAAGTTACCACAGGAGTTCAAAACACCCATGATTTTTGGAGAAGAGCTGGCTAGTGACCTCCAGAAATTCCTGGCTGAGGAATTAGAATGTGTGGTGCTCCAATATGTTGATGATCTCCTTTTAGAGCACCCTACCCAGGAGGGCTGCACCTGAGGCATGGACTGTCTTTTTTTGGGGGGGGAGGGGGGCTGGGGCTGGGTTTGAACTCACAACCGCCAGTATATGGGGCCGGCGTGCTACTCCTTTGAGCCACAGGAGCCACCCCAGACTGTCTTTTATGACATCCAGAGGTATGTGGTTATAATGCGTCCAAATGAAAGGCCCCGATTTGCCAGTGGCAAGTACGTTATCAGGATTTACCATCCAGCAGGGGTAAAGGAATCTAGGTGTGAAATGGAAGCAGATCATTAATTGCCTCCCCACCACCCACGAGCCAAAAGCAGGCTCGGGAGTTCTTAGGCACAGTTGGCTTTTGTCATCTTTGGATCCCCAACTTCATCGTTTTGGCTAAGCCCTTGTGTGAGGCAACTAGAGGAGCTAAAGGAGAGCCCTTAGAATGGGGAGGAGAACAGGAACATGCCTTCTCCCAGCTAAAAATTAGGCTGATGAATGTACCTGCATTGAGGCTACCAGACTTGGCCAAACCCTTCACTCTATATACCTCAGTGACAGGAAAAATGTCTGTAGGTGTGTTAACACAGCTGGTTGGGTCCTGGCCAAGGCCTGTAGCTTACCTTTCTAAGCAGTTGGATGGAATGGCAAAAGGATAGTCACCATGCTTATGGACTCTAAACACTACTGCTTTCCTTGTGCAAGAAGCCAATAAGCTGACTCTTGGGCAGGATCTCAGAGTGAAAGTACCCTACTCTGTGGTCACTTTAATGGACACTAAAGGACATTTTTGGCTCTCTAAGTTAAGAACACCTTGAACCAAGCTATGTTCCTTCCAGTCAGTAGAAGAGAGACTGAGCATGACTGTGAGGAAGTTATAGATAATGTGTATTCTAGCAGACCTGACTTGTGTGACCGGCCTTGGACAGTTTTGTAAACTGGGACTTGTATGTAAAATGAAGCACTTATAGGTCAGCGCAAGGTGAGTGGAAGGCTGGGTATTTAGTGGTTACCTTAACAGAGACTGTAGAGGCTAATCCCCTACCCCAAGGAACATTGGCTCAGAAGGCTGAGTTAATTGTCTTCACTTGAGCCTTAGAAGAAAAAGAAAGTCAAAAGAAAAATGTGAATGCTTTTCTGACTCTCCAACTACACAGGGCATGGTACAAGGAGAAAGGACTATTAAGTTCTGGGGGAAAGAATATTAAGTATCAGAAGGAGATACTTCAGTTATTAGAGGCAGTATGGAAATCCCAGAAGGTGGCAGTGATGCATTGTCCTGGAAATCAAGGAGATGCTTCCACCATCACTAAAGGGAACACTAGGGTCGGTACTGAGGCAAAAAGGGCTGCATCCAAACCATACCAGGTGTTATGAGGGGCTCCCCTCACCCCATGGGTTCCAGAACTCACCCTCTCTACTCATGGGAGGAGAAGGAATGGTTGGCAGCAGAGGGGAGCCAGGAAGCAGATGGAGGATGGATAAAGATGCCAGATGGACAAATAGTAGTCCCCCAGGTTCTAGGAGCCACCGTAGCTACAGGAGTATTTGATGAAATTGCTGGGCTGGTACTTCTACATCTCCCACCTGGCAGCCCTGGCCCAAACTGCCCAAACTGTCAGTCTACAGTGTGTCACCTGCAGCCAGTTCAACATGTTCCAAGGACTGATGGTACCCCCAGGAGTCCAGTCATATGGAGCAATTGTCTTTGAAGACTTCCAGGTCAACTTTACTGAAATGCCCAGGTTTAGAGGGAACACGTACTTGCTGGTAATGGTTTATCAGACTTGGAATAGATAAAATCCTTCCCCACTGGGATAAAAAGAACTCCTGAATCAGTAAAAGTGTTGTCCAGAGAAATCATCCCATGGTTTAAGTTACCAATCTGGTTTAAATTTTACAGTGGGCTAGCCTGCATAACAGAACTAGTGCAAATAATAAGCTAAAGCTTTGAATAAATTTTTGGCCTTGAAGCTTAGACAGGGTAAAGTGCATGAACAGGACCATAAGAGCAGAAATTGGTAAACTCTGCCAGGAAGCAAAGTTTAATTGGATACAGGCCTTGCCACTAGTCTGGTGTTGTTCAAAGTGACCTCTGTCAATCCTCTGCAATTTAGCAGGAACTTCTAAAAGAACTGGGAAGGACTGAACTGAATAGGCAAAAACTCTAGAAACAGTAGCAAGGAAAATCTCCACTGGAGTGATTAACAATGTTCTGATTAGTCTTTTGTATCTGTATATCCTTTCTCTCTGGAGGATCAAGGAGATGAAGTCTAGGTCTAGACTGATCTTCCTCAGACCAAGGTAGAAAGGACTTTCCACCATCATCCTTACCACATGCACAGCAGTGCAGGTGGAAGTAATCCTCACCTGGAGTCATTACAGCTGGCTGAATAGGACTTCACTGCCACTTGGGGAGCAAGGGTAACTTTTAAGACAGTCAACATGCCCTGCTCCGGCCACATACTGGGAGTTGGCTGATCATCGCACAGCTTAAGCCTGATGAAATTTCTCAATGGACTTGTCTTAATTGGACTTTGGACTTTGGACTTTGGGAAAATTTTTCACAAGGAAAATTAAAAACTCATATATATATAAATATATATATGTGTGTGTGTGTGTGTGAGTGTATTAGTTTACCACCATGGTACTATTAAGGCCTGAGTAGAGAACCCAAGAAAAGTCACAGTCCCTAAGACCTCAGTGCTAAAAAGTAATTAATATAGGCACCTGCAGAAACAAGCTGATATTGAGACCCCAAATTAAAATATATTGGATTCTCAAAAGGAGGTGATGAGAGAAGATACCTGAGAAGGGTGAGGTCGAGGAGAACAGGTCTTCTCAAGGAGACCACAAGGATACACTTGCAGAGTCCTCTCCATGGTGACTCAGATCTTGGGAATTTGTAAACTTAACTTCCTGGAACTTGGAAATTTCCAAGTTCTGTGAAATACTCTAGTGCTACAGGGGCTAGAATAGCTTCTCCCACTTGATGCAAACTTATTAATGAGAAGGGTACCTATGGGTTGGAACTTTTGGGGAAAGACCAAGCCAGGCGGAGAGTTCAGCCATTTGGGATTCTTCCATGGCATAAACTCCCAGGTGGTGAATAAAGCCCTTCCTCTTATAAACGTGGTGATTGAGTGCTCTTTCTCTCCATTGGGCCTCGTCTTCCTGTAACAAACAGAGAGACCTATGAAGCCCTGGGAAAGAAACACCAGAATATGTTAACAACTGGAAAAAATACTAAGCTCATGGATAGGAATAATCAACATTGTTGAAATGGCCATATTACCTAAAGTTATCTACAGATTTAGTGAAATCAACTCATGTTATACTTTCAAGATATTGAAAATAATTGCACTGCATTTCATGTGGAATAACAACCACAGAAAAAAACCAAACAGCCAAATGCAATGCAATGCAATTCTAACAAGAACAAATCAGGAAGCATCATGTTACCAGACTTCAGGTTATCCTACAAGTCTACAGTGATCAAAACAGCATGGCACTGGCATAATTATAGACATACAGATCTACGGAATAGAATAGAGAACGTATAAATGAACCCAGGCACATACCACAATTTGATCTTTGATAAATCAAACAAAAGCATACACTGGGGGAAAGATTCCCTATTTGATAAATGGTGCTGAGAGAACAGGTTAGTCACATGAAGAATATTTAACTTGGACCCACACTTATTACCGTTGACTGAAGTTGAGTCTTGCTGGATAAAATATTTAAATTTAAGACAATAAATGCTAAAACTTATGATAGAAAGTTTGGGCAAAACAATTAACCACATCCCTGGGGAAAGATATGAAGATATCCTTGGCAACTGCATCAACACCAAAAATAAATAAATAAGACATGATCAAGCTAAAAAGTTTCTGAATGACTATGACTATAACAACTAAATCAAACATCCAGCATTCAGAACAGAAGATACTTACAGGCTATGAATTTGATAAAGAGTTGATAACTACAATCTATAGAGAATTCAAACTAATCAACCAGAAAAAAGCAAACAACCACATTTATAGGTGGGCCAAATACAGGAACAGAACTTTTTCTGAAAAAGACAGACAAATAGCCAGCAGACAGGTAAATAAAAAAGCTCACCATCCCTAATCCTCAGACAAATGCAAGTCAAAACACTCTGAGATGTCAACTAACTCCATTGAGAATAACCCAAATCACAAAGACCTGAATCTGCCGATACTGGTGTAGATGTATAGAGAATGAAACACTTTTGTACTACTGGTTGGACTGCAAACTAACACAACTTCTAGGGAAATAAGTGTGGAAAATTCTCAAAAACAAAAAGCCAATCCTCCATTTGATCTTGCAATTCCATTACTAGGTATTACACAGAAGAAAAAAAATAATTTTATCCCAAAGACATTTGTATCAGTATGTTTATGCCATCTTAGTTCACAATTGCCAGGACATGTAAGCAACCCAAGTGCACAGCAATACATGAATCAATTAACAAACTGTGGTATATGTATACCATGGAGTAATATTCAGTCATAAGAAAAGATGGAAAATTTATGTTTTTTTCAGTTTACCTGAATAGAGGTGAAATACATTCTTCCCAGTAAAGTTTCTTAATAATGAAACAAAATAAGTGTTCCATGTACTCAATACTAATATGAAACCAATATATAAAACACCGTAGGTCCATGTGAAAGAAAAAAAAAAAGTATAGTCTAGCAAGAGGTAGGGGAGAGAAAGGATAGGGAAGAGGGTAAGGCAGAGGGCAAAATATAAATTCCTGGCCAAATATAATTTTTACCATGAAAAAGTATATGTTATCATTGTGCATGCTCTCTTTAACCAATGAAGAAGACTTATATCAACAATTTTGATATTTTGATGCAGAGTAATATACAAGTATACCCTTTCAAAATAGAAATGATAATGTTGATTCTGAACTCCAGATCTGTTTTGACAAATTAAGTGAAGAAAATTGCAGTTTTGCAAAGTCAAATTTATCAATGTGAATTGATAATAATATATACAATTTCTTGTTTACTTTGTTAAACTTGATTTTAGCAGTTTCACTCAGGTAAAAAAAAAAAAAAAGGCATCTTTAAAAATCACACTTTTCGGCTCGGCGCTTGTGGCTCAACGGGCTGAGGCGCCAGACATGTAAACCTGAGTTGGCGGGTTCGAATCCAGCCTGGGCCCGCCAACCAACAATGACGGCTGCAACCCAAACAAAAATGACCAGGCATTGTGGCAGGCGCCTGTGGTCCCAGCTACTTGGGAGGCAGAGGTGGGAGACTCGCTTGAGACCAGGAATTGGAGGTTGCTGTGAGCTGTGATGCCACGACACTCTACCCAGGGCGACAGCTTGGGGCTCTGTCTCAAATAAATAAATAAATAAAAATATAAATAAATGAATAAAAATCAATTTTTCTTTAATTTAAAAGAACCAAGACATAGAGTCAGGACCCTTGCAGCTAGCTTGGACTTGGAAACTTGCTAAGCCTGAATATTTGGTTGTTATCTCCTTGACATATACTTCAGACATTCCTCTCACTGCAAAATTGACTGAATGTTTGAAAGAGGTTCAGGAGGGTTTGGAAAAATCATATGATTTTAAATGTATTCCTTAAGTTATCCTATTCTAGACGTAATTGTATGACAATCATTCTCTGTTATCAGTAATAACATTTACTTAATAATTATGTTCTAATAAACTCACACACATCCAAGATTAAAGAGAGATACTAACATTAAAGTTGAAAACCTGAAAAAATGATATTACCATCAGACTGCAATGGGAGAAACTCTGGATGGGACCAATTTAAATTTCATGATAAAATTAATGTAGTAAGAATTTTGACCCAAGTTTTAACATTAAAATTAGTTGTTTAAAGTTATAAAATGTTTCACCATGACAAAAGGGAACCTGAAAAGTAATGTGCTTAATCTCATTCTTTACATTTTCAGTGATCTTTTACCTTCTTGGAACATGATATCCTTGGCAAAGCACTGAAGATCATTCCTAAATTTTCCTAATTCTTAATTTATTTTCACTGTCACATGTTTATTTGGACACACCTGTGAGATACTGATATACCAAGGTTATGAAACCTTACTGAGTTGTTTGTACAATTCTGCTAAAATTAAGCAAACTTAATTGTCAGGATAGGTGCAGTGGCTCACACTTGTAATCTCAGCATATTTGGAGGCCAAAGCAGAATTTCTTTTTTTTTTTTAGGTTTCTCCAATTTTTTTTTTTTATTAAATCATAGCTGTGTACATTAATGCAATCATGAGGTACAATGTGCTGGTTTCACATAAAATCTGGAATATTTTCTTTTTTCTTTTTTTTATTGAATCATAACTATGTACATTAGTTCAATCCTAAATGCAGAACACAAATGTTTTCACACAGTAAATGAGAAAATCTCACGAATGTTATATTGAATAGGCAGATGAAATTATCTTAGATTGTATATGAAGCCTGCACACTGTACTCCATGATTGAACTAATTCTTAATTTTTATTCCTGCTTTTTTTCTCCTTCTTAATTTTTGGGATATTGTTCAAATATTTTTAGTAGTTCATGTTATCTATTGATGTTTTGCTATACATGGATGATTTTGTTAATAGGTGGTCAGGAAGTTGAAACATATAGACTTTCTGAAGTCAACTTAAAATTAATACCTTACCACATCTGGTTGAATGTAGACACCTAATTATAAAAGAAACCCCAGTACAAGCCACTCTTTTGTTATATTGGCCATATATAGAGGTTTAAAAATTAAATTCAAGTTCTTGAAAGTATGATATTGTTATTTTAATGGGGATGGCATTGAATCTGTAGATTGCTTTGGGAAATATAGACATTTTAAGAATGTTGATTGATCCCAGTCATGGGCATGGGATGTTAATATTCCATCTGTTAAAATCTTCTGCTATTTCTTTTATTAGGGTTTTGTAATTTGCTTTATAGAGGCCCTTCAACTCTTTTGTTAGATATATTCCTATATATTTCATTTTCTTTGAAGCTACTGTGAAGGGTATTTTACTCTTAATTAGCTTCTCATCCTGGATGTTTTTGGTGTATACAAAGGCTACTGACTTTTGGATATTGATTTTATATCCTGAAAAATTAATTTGTTTTTTGATCAATTTCAGGAGTCTCGTGGTTGAGTCATTAGGGTTCTCTAAGTATAAGATTATATCATCAGCAAAAAGGGAGTTTGCCCTTCCCTAAGTATAAGATCATATCATGATTGTGGTTGAGTCATTAGGGTTCTCTAAGTATAAGATCATATCATCAGCAAAAAGGGAGTTTGACCTTCTCTAAGTATAAGGTCATATTATCAGCAAAAAGGGAGTTTGACCTCATCTGCTCTCATGTGGTTGCCCATTATTTCCTTCTTTTGCCTGAATATGCTGGCTAGAATTTCTAGAATTATGTTGAATAGTAGTGGCAATAGAGGACAACCTTGTCTGCTTCCAGTTCCAAGTGGAGACGCTTGCAGTTTTAGTCCATTCAGTAAAGTATTAGCTGTGAGTTTTTCATAGATGGCTAATAGGCATATTAAAAGATGCTAATAGTCTCTAAATATCAGAGACATGCCAATCAAAACCACCCTATGATATTACCTAACCCCAGTGAGAATGTCCCACATCACAAAATCTCAAAACTTCAGATGCTGGCATGGATGTGGAGAGAAGGGAACACTTCTACCTTGCTGGTGGGGCTGCAAACTAATGCAACATTTTTGGAAGGAAGATGGAGAGTCCTCAAAGAACTCAAACTAGACGTCCCATTTGAACCTGCAGTCCCCATTACTGGGCATCTACCCAGAAGAAAAAAAATCCTTTTATCGTAAAGACATTTTCACTAGACTGTTTAATGCAGTTCAATTTACAATCACCAAAATGTAGAATGCCCACAAAACTAGGAATGGACTAACAAGTTGTGATAGATGTATACCATAGAATACTATTCAGCCCTTAAAGAGATGGAGACTACATCTTTCGTATTAAACTGGATGAAAGTGCAACACATTATTCTTAGTAAAACATCATAAAAATGGAGAAGCAAGAATGTTATGCATTCAATTCCAATATGAGGACAATTGATGACATTGAACACAGTTGGGGGTGGGAGAAGGGGATTACAGGGAGAGGGAAAGAGGGAAAGGGTGATGGGCCACAGGGTGTGACACACCTCTTAAGGATGGGACACAATCTATTGCAAATATCCTTATGATAAAATGACTTCATTTTCTTCAGGGTAGATGTCCAGTAATTGGATTGCAGGATCAAATGAGAGGTTTAATTTGAGTTCTTTGAGGGTTCTCCTTACTTTTTTCCAAAGAGGCTGTCTTATTTTGTAGTCCCACCCACAGTATAAAACTGTTCCCTTCTCTTCACATCAGCACCAGCATCTGTAGCTTTGAGACTTTTAGATGTGGGCTATTCCCTCTGGGGTTAAGTGATAGTTCAAGGAGTTTTTGATTTAATTTATCTGATGATAAGGGATGATGAGCATTTTTCAAATGTTTAGCCATTCATCTGTCTTCCTTAGAAAAAATTGTGTTTATATCTCTTGCCTAGTGATAGATAGCATTCTTTGCTATTTGTTACTGTCGTTGATGATGATAGTGATTAATTTAAAATCTCAGTAGATTCTAGTTGTTCATCCTTTGTTAGATTAATACCATGCAATTTTTTTTATTAGTCTGAAGATTATCTTTTTGATTTACTTGTTGTGCCTCAGCTCTGCAGAAGTTTTTCAGGTTAATTAAGTCTTATTTTCTCTGTTTATTTTTGTTGTGGTGATTGCAGCTGAAATCTTTCTGATAAAACCTTTTCCCAGTTTGACACCATCAAGTGACTTTTTCATGCTTACCTCTAATATTTTTGTTGTTTGCTATCTTATATTGAAATATTTTACCCATCTTGAGTCAGTTTTTGTAAGTCATGAAAGGTGTGGGTTAAGTTTCAGGTTTTTGCATGTGGATATCCAGTTTTTCCAGCACCATTTATTGAATAGGGATTATTTTCTCCACTGTATGGTTTTCTTTGGTTTATCAAATATTAGATGGCAATTAGAGACTGATTTAATATTTTTGTTTTATATTCTATTCCATATGTTTTCTGTTCTGTTTTTGCACAAATACCATGCTGTTCTGATTACTGTAGACTTGTAATATAGCCTGAAATCTAATAGAGTGATGCATATGGCTTTGTTTTTATTACTAAGAATAACCTTGGCTATACAGTGTTTTGCATTTCCATACAAGATAAAGTACTATTTTTCTAGTGCCTCAAAGTACAATGTTGGTATTTTAAGGGGGATTCCATTAAGTCTGTAGATTGCTATGGGTAGAATAGACATTTTAAGAATATTGATTGTTGGGCAGCACTTGTGGCTCAATGAGTAGGGCACCAGCCCCATATACAAAAGGTGGCTGGTTCAAACCCAGTCTCAGACAAACTGCAAAAACAGAAAAATAGCCAGGTGTTGTGGCGGATGCCTGTAGTCCCAGCTACTTGGGAGGCTGAGGCAAGAGAAACACCTAAGTCCAGGAATTGGAGGTGCTGTGAGCTCTGTGATGCCAGGGCACTCCACCAACGGTGATAAAGTGAGGCTCTGTCTATATATAAAACAAACAAACAAAAAAAGATAGACTATTAATTCTTTCCAGTCAAGAATGTGGCATGTTATGCCAACTGTTAATGTTTTCAGCTATTTTTTTCTTAGGGTTTCATAATTATCTTTGCAAAGATCTTTTACTTCTTTTTTAGCTATATTCCCAAGTATTTGATTTTCCTTGAAGCTACTATGAAGGGAATTTTGCCTTTGATTTGCTTCTTGACTAGGCAGCTGTTGGCTTATACAAAGGCTACTCATTTGTAGACATTGATTTTATACCCTGAGACATAAATGTATTTCTTGATTAACTCAAGGAGTTTTGTGGTTGACTCTCTGGGGTTTTCTAAGCATAAAATCATATCATCAGCAAAGAGTGAGAGTTTTACCTCATGTGCTCCCATTAAGTAGCTTTTTATATCCTTCTCTTGGTGGACTGCATTTGCTAGAACTTCCAGTACAGTGTTGAATAACAGTGGCAATAGTGGCCATCATTATCTGGTTCCATGTCTAAGTAAAAAAAGCTTTCACTTGTACTCCACTCTCTATGATGTTAGCTGTGGGCTTATCATAGATAGGTTCAATTAGCTTAAGAAAATTGCCTCCTATAGCTATTTTCTTTTATGTTCTTGTTAGAAAAGGATGGTAAATTTTATCAAATGATTTTTTGGCATCTATTGATAATATGGTGCTTGTTTTTGCTTTTATTGATATGGCAAATTACATTTTTGTCTCTACATATGTTAAAACAGCCTTGTGTCCCTGTGACAAAGCCTACTTGATCATAATGTATTTATTTTTTTAATGTGTATCTGTAATATATTAGCTAAGATATTATACAGTATTTTTCATCTATACTCATTTATGAAACTGGTCTTTAGTTCTCCTTTTTATTTGGATCCTTTCCTGGTTTTAGAATCAGTGTAATGTTTGCTTTATAGAACATGTTGGAGAAGGTTCCTTCCCTCTCAATGTTTTCAAATAGGCTCTGAAATTAAAGTACAAGCTCATCTTTGAATGTGAGATAGAATTCTATTGTGAAACCATCTAGTCCAAGGATTTTTTTCATGGAAACTTTTTAATTGTTTCTTCAACCTCAGTGGTTGTCATCGGTCTGTTTAATAGGTCTATTTCTTCCTGGTTAAGTCTAGGGAGATGGTGTGATTTCAGGTATTGGTCCATTTCCTCTGCATTGTCAAATTTCTGGGCATAGAGTTTTTTGTAGTAGTCAGAAATAATCTCTTGTATCTCTGTGAGCATTTTGTTTTTGATTAAGGTTATTGAAGATTTTCTTTTCTATTTCTACTTAATCTGGCCAATGTTTTTCTCAATTTCATTTATCTTTTACAAGAAACAAAATTTTGTTTCATTTTTTTTAATTATTTTGTTTCAATTTCATTTATTTCTGATTTAATTTTATTATTTTTTTCTTCTGCTGGGTTTTGGATTGGATTGCTCTTCTTTTTCCATTTTTTAAGATAATTTTATTTTTTTCCTTATATGCTATCTTTCTGTTTCTTGGATGTCAGCATCTAATGTGACAAATTACCCTGGTAGGACTGCATTTGTAGTATTCCAAAGGTTTTAGTAGCTTGTATCTTCATTACTGTCATGTTAGAGGAAGTTAATGACTTTCTCATTCATCTATTCCTTAACCCAACTGTCATTCAGCATAAGGTTGTTTAATTTCCATGCCTATGTGTGGGGATGAAAATATTTTTCTCTAGTTGAATTCCACTTTTATTGCCTTGTGTTATGAGAAGATAGAAAGTGCAATTTCAATTATTTGTTTGTTTTTTGTTGTTGTTTGTTTGTTTATTCTGTTAGGATATAATTTTGGAGAATATTCCATGGGCTGATGAGAAAGATGTATATTCCTTAGCTTTGGGATGCTGTGGTCTATATACATCTATTAAGCACCTTTGTTCTAGGATCACATTTAAGTCTCCTGTGTTTTTGTTTCATTTCTGTATAGAGGATCTGTTCAGCTCTGTAAGCGGAATATTAAAGTCCCCTATATTATGGTGTTTTACAATATCATGCTGCTCAGCCCAATTAAGATATTTTTCATAAATCTGGGAACATTTAAATGTGGTGTATACATATTTAGTATTGAAATATCCTCTTGTTGTATTGTTCTCTTAACCAGTAGTAAGTGTGAATCTTTGTCTTTTTCTACATTGGTTGCTTTAAATCCACTTGTCCCTAAAAATAAGATTGCAACACCTCTTTGAAGTTATGTGTGTTTTCTGTGGACAACATATGGATTACTTGTGGTTTTGTATTCGATCATTGTGCCCATGTCTCTTCAGTGGAGTAATTCATCCATTAACATTTATTGAGAGAATTGATAAGTGTGATGGATTTCTTTTTTTCTTTTCTTTTTTCTTTATCTTTCTTTCTTTTTTTTTTTTTGAGACAGATTTTCACTATGTCACCCTCAGTAGAGTGCCATGGCATCACAGCTCACAGCAACCTCAAACTCTTGGACTTAAGAAATTCTCTTGCCTCAGCCCCCCCCCCCCATGTAAATGGGACTACAAGTGCCCTTCACAAGGCCTGGCTATTTTTTTGTTGCAGTTGTCATTGTCATTTAGCTGGCCCAGGCTAGGTTCCAATCCACCAGCCTTGGTGTATGTGGTTGGTGTCCTACCCACTGAGCTATGGGCACTGCCATGTGTTGGATTTCTGTTTGTTTTATTTTGTAAAAGTTCATTGGTTAGCTTTATCTTTTGCATCACTGGGGAATCTAAGTTTTTTCCACTAATTTCTGGATGTTTAGTTTGCTGTTGGTCAATTGTGATGGTCAGTGTGGAGAATAGATCAGAGTATTTCCCATAGAGCTTGACTTACTTTGACAAACTTCCTCATTGTTTACATATTAGTAAAAGATTTTATTCATCTGTCAATTTTAAAGCTTTTAGTTTAATATGATATCAAATTCTGGGGTGAATTTTTTTTTTAATAAGTTCAAGGGTAGATGCCCATTCTCTTCTGGCTTGAAAAGTTTCAGTTGAGAAATTTGTTGTCATCCTGATGGATCTGCTCATGTAGGTCAATTGGTGCTATTCCTGGATGCTTGCAGAAATTTCTGTTTTCTCTTGACTTTGGACAGGTTCATTACAATGTTTCTTGGACATGATCTGTTTGAGCTGAGATGATCTCTGTTTAAAAATATCTCTGGAAAGTGTGCACAGAGCTCAGGACTAAGTTTGGATCTCACTAACTGCTCTAATTTGCAGGATTAGAAGGAAGTGCACAACCAGAAACACTTCAAGTCAAAGTCCTAGGGAAAAAAAAATTGGAGCCTGGGAGCATCTGCACTGGATTGGTGGGATTAAAATAAGTCAGATAAGATTAAGTATTTTCCCCTAATGTGGACCAAGCAGAGTGGAGAAGCATGTTCAAAGAAGGGGCTGAGAAAGCCCAAGAATCTCTAGGAGTGTTAGTTTATGAAGATCTTATTCTCCCAAATCTAGTCAATAAAACAGGAAAAGGTGATTTCACCATTTATATAGGCAACTACAAAAATTTTGAGACAGATTGTGATATGGTACCTTTCTTCACTTACAAGAAACACAGTTAATAATGTCCTTTCTGATTGACCGAAGGATGTTTTTACTTGCTCAGCTTAAATGTTTTGCTGAGAGGGCTTCATTTGATTTTGTCCATGGACAATTTTTGTTTCGTGATTTTTGTGCATCTCAAAACTTTTGAATATAGCAATGCAAAATTTGAAGGGCCATGAAGGATGAAGGAAACATAACACCAACAAAGATATGAAATAAAGCTTTATAGGATAACTCAGAAGAAATAAAATTTTATAAATATCCTGACAAATAATTCAAAGTAATTGTCTTAAAAGGTTCAATGAGATTGAACACAGGCATATGACTAAACAAATCAGAAAAAATACACAAACAAAATGAAATATTTCACAAAGATATAGAAATCACTAAATAAAACTCACAAATCATAGAGCTAAATAATGTATCTGTAATGAAAAATTAAAGAGCTAAAATAGTAGATTCAATTTAGTATAAGAAAAATCAGTGAACTAAAAGACAGAAAGAAACATTTAAAATTTCCCAGTCAGAGGAACCAAAAAAAAAAAAAAAAAAAAAAAGACAGAGAGAGAGAGCGAGAGAGAAAAGAGAGACTACAAGATTTAAGAAACAATATAAGGAAAGGAAACTTTCACATCATAGGTGCTCCAAAAGGAGTAAATAAAGGTAAAAAGGTAGAAAACATATTTAAAGGAATAATGCATCAATCCATGAATGGGTTAATAAACCTTACTATATGTATATCATGAGATATTATTAGGCCATAAAAAGATGGAGACTTTGTGTATTTTGTATTTACCTGGATAGTGTTGAAGAATTCTTCATGAAGTGTCACAATAAGAATTCTTTGAAAATTCTTCATAAACTGTCACTTCTTAATAAATTGTCACAATAATGGAAAATAGAGTACCCAATGTACTCAATACTAAGATGAAACTAGTAGATTAAACAACAACATGCCCACAAGAGAACAAAACCGCATTAAACACAAGTAGGGGGAGCGGGTTGGGGGAGACAGAAGAGGAGGTAAGGAGTATGGTAAGCTCTCAACTGAAAGGCACAATGTAGAGGTATATGGCTTACCTCCTGGGTTAAGGGTTCACCTACAACTCTGATTTCACATAACAAATGCAAACAATGCAACCTTACTGTTTGTACCCTCATATTAAAAGTAAAAAAAATAAATATTAAAAGTAAATAAAAAAATAGTGATAGAAATTTTCACAATTTGGAGTGTGAAATTTGCATCCAGAAAAGTGAAGGCTAAGTACCACAACTATGTTGAAGATACAGGAGTCCACAATAATAAAAGTTACAATAAAATTTAAAAAAATGAAGTCAAGACTTTTTTTAGGTATGTGAATGATTTGATGTTTTATTTATTGTTTTAGGTTAATTTACAGCAGAACACATTAGGTTACATCGCTTACATTTGTTGAGTAAAGCCCATTTTATAATTGTGTCCTGCCTCCAGAGGTGTGCCATACACCCTATTTTGTTGGAACACACCTATCTCCCACCCTCCTCCCCTCTCTGCTCATTCATTCCTTCACCTTCAACCATGTATTGATTTGATTTTTACTCTTTTGTAGGCATAAGGAGAATCCTCACAGAACTCAAATTAGATCTCCTATATGACCACTCAATCCCACTACTAGGTATCTACCCAGAATAAAAACAATTTTATCATAAGAACACTTGCACTAGATTGTTAATTGCAGTTCAATTTACAATTGTCAAAATGTGGAACCAACCTAAATGTGCACATATCCAGGAAGGGAGTAACAAGTTGTGATATGTGTATACAATGGAGTACTATCCAGCCATTAAAAAGATGGAGACTTTTCATCTTTTGTATTAACCTGGATCCTATGTACTCAATTCTAATGTGAAGACAAAACAATTTGGAAAACAACAAGAAAAAATGTTCCTTATCACAGATAAAGGAACTTCCATGAGATTATAAGAAGATTTCTCAGCAGAAATCTTGTAGACCAGAAGAGAGTGTGATGATATATTCAAATTATTAAAAGGAAATTAAAGAAAAAAAGGTTGTAAGCCATGATGATGTCTGAGATTCACTCCTGATTTCTGAGATATTCATAAAGTTATTTTTGTGTGCACAGTTTCTGGCTAGATTTCTATGAGGGGGAACTCATATTCTGCCATCTGACTAGTATCTTTCCATTAAGTGCATTTGTGCATTTCTGCATTGTGTTCACTTTTTGGCTATTTTGAACAAGGATGATATAAGCAATTCTGTGCAAGTTTTTGTGTGGGTAGTTGTTTTCAGGTCTCTTGAGCATGTTTCTAGAGGTAAAATTTCTGGGTCATATTATAATTCTATGATTAATCATTTGAGGTACTTTAAATTTTCCAATGTGGCTCCATTTTATATCCCCATCAACAATACACAAAAGTTCAAGCTATTCCATATTCTTGCCAACATGGGCTGATGGGCGCTTGCATTGATTCCACATCTTGGTAATTGTGAATTGAGCTGAAATAAACATTCTAGTGATAATATCCTTGTGGTAAAATTATTTTTTTTATGCTTGGTAGATACCTAGTAATGGAATTGTGGGATCAAATGATGGAAGGTTGCCTTTATTTCTTTGAGAATTATTCATACTTCTTTGCACAGAAGTTTCATTATTTTCCAATGCCACCAGCAGTGCAAATGTGTTCCCCTTCTTCATATATACAATGGGATCTGCAGATAAAGTAATTTGGGATGTGGTCTAAGTTTACTGGAGATAGATGATATCTCAGCGTGGTTTTTATTTGCATTTATTTGATGATTAGGAATGATGAGCATGTTTTCATGTGTTTTTTTGGCCATTAGTCTGTCATCTTCAGAGAAGGCTGTGATCAAGTCACTTGCCAATTTATAAATGGGATTATTTTCTCTTTTTTGTTGTTGATTAGTTTGAGTACTCTATAGATTCTAGTTATTAGCCCTTTGTCAGATCTACAGCATGAAAATATCTTCTTCTATTTGTGTGCTTTATTTGTAGTAGTGTAGCTATACAGAAGAATTATAGCTTGATCTTACCCCATTTGTTTATTTTTGGTACCACTGCAATTGTCAAGGATGTCTTCTTCATAAAAACTTTTCCCAGGACAATTTTTTCAAGGATTTTCTCCCTGCTTTGTTTTAGAATTTTAATGGTTCTGTATCTTAATTTTAAATCTTTTATCCAGCAAGCATCTTCTACATGTGACTAACTGGTTTACTTAGCACACATTGTTAAATATGGATTATTTTCTACAGTGCATGCTTTGTTGTTGTTGTTTATCAAAAATCATATGCGGCCAGGTTCTCTATTCTGTTACATAGATATATATTACTATTTTTTTGCCAGTGCCATGCTTTTTGATCACTATAGACTTGCAGCATTTCCTAAAATCTGGTAATGTGATGGCTCCAGATTTTTTTTCTTTATGCCTTAAAACTGTATTGACTTTTTGAGTTTTTTCCCAATTTCCTGTAAAAG
This sequence comes from Arctocebus calabarensis, assembly GCA_963573935.1. Taxonomy (NCBI): domain Eukaryota; kingdom Metazoa; phylum Chordata; class Mammalia; order Primates; family Lorisidae; genus Arctocebus; species Arctocebus calabarensis. The sequence goes on from CAUYON010013938.1 coordinate 23,759, forward strand.
GAAGTTATATTTTCTCAAGTGCTTCAAAGTATGATAATGATGCTTTGATGGGGATGGCATTAATGTAGATCACTGATAGTATGGACATTTTAACAATGTTCTTTCTTCCCAGGCAATAGGCATGACATGCTCTTCTGTTTGTTAATGTCTTCTATTTATTTTTTCATGGTTTCACAGGTTTTATAGCAAGCCTTCACATCCTTTCCAAGATACATTCCAAGATGTTTTATTTTCATTGGACCTATGGTGAAGGTTATTATGTTTTTAATTTGACTCTTGCCTTGACTAGTTTTTGTATATATGAAGGCTACTGATTTGTGGACATTGATTTTGTGATCCAGACATTACTATATTTCTTGATTGATTTCTTGGGTATTGGGGTTTAAGACCACATTATCAGTGAAGAGCGAATGTCTGACCTCCTCTATACACATTTGAATAACCTTAATCTAATTCTCTTCCCTAATTGCCTTAGCTAGAACTTCCAAAACTATGTGAATAGCAGTGGTGATAGTGAACATCTATAGCTGGATCCAGTTATAAGTAGAAATGCTTTAAGTTTTACTCCATTCAACATGATATTGGCTGGGGGTTTGTTGTAAGTGACCCCTATCAGTAGGTAATTTCCTAGTGGTGCTTATTTTGTTAATCGTTCTTGTCAGAAAAGGATGCTAGATTTTGTCAAATGTCTTTCTTAAATCAATTGAGAGAATTATATACTATTTATTTTCATTTTACTCCTGTGGTGATTTAATTAATGGATTTATGTATGTTGAACAAAACTTACATTCTTGGGATTAAACACACTTGATCATGATGTATAATTTTTACAGTGTTAGCCATACCCAGTTTTGAGGAGCTTACTGAATATTTTTGCATCAATATTTATTAATGATATTGACCTATAGTTTTCCTTTCTTATTTGGTCCTTTCCTAGTTTTGGAATCAGGGGAATATTTGCTTCATAGAACATGGTGTGGAGGATTTGTTCCTTCTCTATGTTTTAGAATAGGTTATGCAATATCAAGGATTTGGTAGAAATTTGGTGTAAAAACATGTAATCCAATGTAAAAATATAATCTAAGGATTATCTTCTTTAGAAAATTTTATATGGGTGATGTAATTTCAGTGCAAATATAGGTTTATTCAAAATTTCTAATTATTTCTAGTTTAGTTCAGGAGATGATGTGTTTTCAGGTATTGGTTAATTTCCTCTGCATTTTCAAACATCTGGGCATAGAGATTTCTGTAGTAATAATTAACTATCTTTTGTATTTCTGGATATCTATTGTTATTTCCACTTTTTCTTTTTGTTTCTGATTGAGGTCATTAGAGATACAATTTTCTGTTTCTTGTTAGCCTGGCCAAGGATTTATTGATTTTAAAAATCTTTTTCAAATAACCCCACAAATGCATAAATATACACAATTATGATTTTTTAAAAAAAGAAGCAACTTTTTTGTTTTGCTGACCTTTTGAATGATTTTTGTGTTCTCAGTTTCATTTAATTCTTCTCTCACTTGGTTATTTCTCTTCTGCTAGGATTTAGTGTGGGTTGTGCTTCATTTCTCAAGTTGCTTTAAATGGTCCATTATGTTGTTGATTTGATTTTTTCTGTTTTGTGGATGAAGGCATCTCATATGATAAATTTCCCTCTTAGGACTGCTTTTGCATTTTCCCACAAGTATTGATTGCTTGTGGATTCATTGTCATTTTGTTCAAGAAATCTAATGACTTTCTTCTTAATCTTGCCCTTAGCTCAGCTGTCTTTCAGCCCATGGTTATTTTGTTTCCATGACTTGATGTGGGTATGAAGATTTCTTTTGGTATGTAGTTCAACTTTTATTCTGTGATGGTCCAAGGAGATACAAGGAATAATTTCTATTCTTTTAAATTTGTTGAGATTAGACTTGTGCCCTAAGATATGATCAATCTTGGAGGATTATACATGGGCTGATGGGAAGAAAGTAGGCTAGGGCAGTGCCTGTGGCTCAAAGGAGTACGGCACCAGCCACATATACTGGATGTAGTGGGTTCAAGCCCAGCCCCAGCCATAAACTGCAAAAAAAAAAAAAAAAAGAAAAAAGAAAAGAAAAAGAATGTGGGCTATTTTGTATTTGTATGAAATGTTCTGCATATGTCTGTAAAGTCAACTTGTTCTAGGGTAATGGTTAAGTCCAGTACTTAATTGTTTAGCTTTTGCTTGCTAAATCTGTCCAGTACTGTACGATGGGTGTTGAACTATCCATCTATTACAGAGCTGGAAGATATAATGTTCAGATAATCTAGGGTTTGTTGTATGTATCTAGGCACATTTAGGTTGGGTGAGTCAATGTTATCTATTAAAACTCTTCATGTTGTAGGCTTCCTTTTGGCCAAAATATAGTGTCCATACTTGTTGCTCCATATTTTTGTTGGTTTTAATTCAATTGTATTTGAAAATAATATTGCAACCACTGCTTTTTTTCTGATTCACATTTACCTGATATATTGTTTTCCATTTCTTTATCCTGGGTCTTGTTTTATCCTAGGAGGTTAAGTTTGTTTTTTGGAGTGACAGATCCTGGATTTTAGCTTTTGTAACCAGTCAGCCAACCTGCATCTCTTTAGTGGGGAATTCAAGCTATTCACATTTTTGAGAGCATTTGTAGGTATGGTGGAGAGTTGTTCATCTGCCTTTGTGGTGGTTCAGTGCTTAGCTTTATCCCTTACTTCATTGTGAATACTTCATTTTGTTCTTTTATTTTTGAGTGTGTTTACTTTGGTGATAGACCATCATGCTAGTCAGTATGAAGAGTGGGTCTGGATAATTTCCTGCAACTAAACTTATTGTGGAAAATTTCCTCAAAATTTGCATGTCAGTACCACATTGGATTTATCCATCACAACTAACAATCAGTTTATCAGGATACAGGATTCTAAGATAAAAATTATTTTGTTTAAGAAGGTTAAAGGCTGATGACCATGCTCTTCTGTCAGCAAATGTTTTAGCTGAAATATCTCCTGTCATTCTCATATTTTTGCAATTTAGGCAAGAAATTTCTTGTGCCTGGCTGCTTGAAGAATTTTCTCTTTCATACTGACTTTGGTGATGTTATTTTCAATGCATCTAGGAGATGTTTTCTTTGGATCGAATTGTGCTGGGGTTATCAAAGTATCTATTACCTGAATTTTCATATTTTTCACAATGCTTGTGAAATTCTCCACCATGATGCCTTTAAGTAGAGCGTCCACGCTTTTAAGGCCATCCTCTTCTCTTTCACAAATCCCTATAATTCAGATGTTTGATATTTTAGAGTAACTCTATAACTGTCTTAGGGCATATTCTGTGTTTGTTCTTTCTTCTGCCTCCTTAAATGATTCGATTAATTTAAAATTCTTGTCTTCAATTTCTGAATTTCCTTCCGCTCCATGTTCTGCTCTGTTACTTAGGCTCTTTACTGTGTTTGAAGTTCCTTGAATGCCTCTTTCAAATCCCTAATCCCTGAAACATCTTTCTCAATTGTGTCCAGATCAGTTGACTTTGTTTTTATGTCACTAATATCTTGACATAATTTTTGGATTCATTTTTATTTTACTTTTCCAGATCCTCCTCAATTCTGTCCATTTTATTTACCATCCATATTCTGGATTCTATTTCTGACATTTTAACAATTTTTCTCCATGGTTGGTATTTTTTGCTGTATCTCTCTTATAGTCTCTTCAAGAGTTGATCTTCTCTGATTTTTCATGTTGCCAGGATTCTTCTGCTGGTTGCTCTCCTTGTGAAGTTTCAGCTTAGTTTTTAATGTTAGTTATAGGTTTTTTTAACCTGAAATGTTACATTGTCCATAAATAGTTATCAAGAGATAATCTTATTGGGGGCAATTAGCCCTCCAAAGATATGTTTGAAAGCTAAAACTAAAACTGGCAGAATGAAATCACTTCCAGAAACAGTAAGATATGAGCCTCACCTACCCCTCCTTTTCTGACTGTGGAAATGAGTTAGAGTATATATCTGCAGCCTGTCCCAACAAAGCTTTTTGAATCTCTTTTTCAGGGCTGCAGCATGAGATGGTCTGTGGGCCAGCCTTTATTTCTCCAAGTTGGATAGGGTGCTTCTTGGGGGCAGAATACTAAGTGCTCCTAGGTGGCGGATGATTCTCAGTTAATTTTGCTTTCTTCTTCTATCTTAGTATCAACCCACCCTCAACCAAGTTTCAAGGAGCTTTATAATATTCTGACATTCTTTCTATAAAAGATTGAACCACTCTCTCCTCCTACAACTGAAGGTGGTAGCCATCCAACTACTCCCACCCAATTTTCTGACACACCATAGCACAAACAGTCCTTCCGCAAAATATTTCAAAACATCAGGGTTTTTCCTTGGATGCATGGCCACAAATGACTTGGTAAACTGATTCTCATTGGGAGCTGGATGAGGGGAACCACAACCTGCCATCTGCTTTCTGGATCTTTCTATGACATTTTGCCTGAGATTAGGCCTGTCTATTTTCAAGTTGAGAGGGAGTGGATGTGAGGGTGGGGAGCCATGATGAACCACCAGGAGAAATCCACCAGGCACATACACTGGGCAGAGTCATGTCAGAGAGTGGGATAAAGGTCCCTCCTAGATTGAGGGATGCCCACAAGGGACCCTACCCCACCAAAATCAGCACAGCCTAGTCATCAGTTTTCTCTCTTGGTAGGGGATGGAGCATACTCAGTTCACTGTAACACACAATGCATAGGAGACTCAGAGATCGTGCTAGAGGTGCAGGAGCTACATTAGGAGTGTGATGAAGGAGTGTAGCACCTGTGTCTCTTCCCTTGTGGCCAGTAAAGGATCTATCCCGTTGTGGTGGGAAAGGAAGTGGCCTCTATGATCCTTGGTTTTCTGTTGGGTAAGGTTAGAATTCCTTCACCTTTATGGGTACCTGGGGGTGGGAAAGACCATCCAGACTTTCTTGACTGACCAGGATAGCAGTCCAATTGCTGGAGTGCTGGGATGCTGGCCTCTACAGGGGGAAGTCTGTTTAGGGACCAAAAGATGGGTGATGGCTGTGGTCACAAGGAGGCAGAGTGAAAGTTTGTTCACTTTTCTGTCAGGTGGGATGGGAACTCAGGAGGTGGAATAAAAACTGGAGTTTCATGGCTCTTTCTTGTGGGGTAAGAAAGCTCATGTTCAGTGATCTGTGTGGACAGTCCACAGAAAGCCACTGAGTGTAGGAGGGTCCCCCAATGCCAGTGTTCAGTATGGGGCTTCTTCATTTCCTTCACTCCATAGCTGTTCCCTGCTCTATTCCTTCCTGTTTTGCATCTTCATTCATCTCTGTGTGGATGCTAAGGGCCTTGATTTCTTTTCCTTGCATTTGAACCCCAAGCTTCAATTGCTCCCAGTTTGCTTCAGTCCAATTTTTCTCCTTCTGGACTGGAGCCTCTGGCAAAAGGTTTCTCTATTCAGCTACCTTGCCAGGAGTATCTCCTTCTCCATTTTGTAATTGGGTTATCTTTGTACTTTGAATTGCTAGAGTTTGCTACATATAAGAATATTATTTCCTAATTAGGCATATGATTTTTGTTTAAAACTATGTGGCAATGTCCTTTTTCAGAATTAGGTAGTTACATTTGAACATTTTTTATTTAATTAACTACAGATGCCCCAGAGTTACATAGATGCTGCTGATGCCTTCTCAACTGTCATTTGCTGCATATCAAAGAAGGTGAAGTATATGTGTACTTGCTAAAGCCTACCAAAGCCTGCTGTAGAATATTCATTCTCACAATGGCTCAATTCCATACAAAGTAGAAAATATTTTAGAGCCAAGCAGGTAGTCGGTTGGCAGTATTTGTTGTTATTTGTTTCTACATCTGCCAAAATGCACTATATCACAAAGTAAGCATTTTCTTAATTAAATTGCTATGTCCAGTTCCAGATGTAGTGGCATAATTCATGTTCTAATACTACAAGTTAAAATAAAAGTTGAGTGACTTTAAATATTTATAAATAAATATCTTTTAACCAAAATAATAAACATAAAATGTATTCTCTCCTGAAAGGTGTAAGCAGAGGTGCCCATATAGGAGACCAGAGCAGAAATGTTCAGGCCAGGCTTATCAAAAGAGGAGGGTAACCCATTTGGGAAGTGCTCAGATGGTGTCTGTGCATTGGGGCAAGTAGAGAACCTTTTTATATCAGGCTGTAGGGGGTGGGTAAATTCCACAGCCTGCCTGGAAATTTAGCATCCGTAGGGGCATATTTCTCATGGTCAGAACTAACTAGGTTTTTTGTCTGAGGAAGAAGGAAGGAGAGGAAGAGGGGGAGGAATCGAATACCAGGAAGAGTTTGTCTGTGGCTATATTATGTCCATCAACATTTTCTTATGTCCTTTAAAAATAATGCTTTTTATTTCTCTTTAGCATAATCTCTAAAAATCTTCCATGTTCGGGGGGTGGAGCAAGATGGTGGCCGAGTAATAGCTTCCTTGCAACTGGGCACAGTGAGACTGGGGAGAGAGGACTCCAGGCAACTCTGGCAGGTGGAATCTTCCCAGAAACTTCCCTTTGGGACACAGGGAGACAGCGTGAGACTTCTGGAAACCCTGAGGAAGGAAAAAGCAGCAGAGACTGGGCAAGTGGTTGCGTGTGTTCATTCGGTCTAATACTGTCGGCAGCTGTGGGTGGGGCAACAGTGGGACTGCAGGCTGAAAAGGCCTTGCCTGTGTGCTGCTTGGGTTTCTTTTGGACTTGGCATTTGGTTAAACTGCCTTTGGAGAACTTGAGCAAGAGTGCAGGGGTCTTTGAATGCAGTCTGGGGCCCTAGACTGGGCCACTGAGCCAGATGGAGCTACCAGTGTTTGGTTGTGGGCTGTGTGGAGCCCTTGTGGGAGAACTGCCCTGGCAAGCTCCACCCTAAGGGTCACAGAACAATCTTTGGGCAGGAGTGAGTAATCTAGTTACTGAGCAGCCTAAAGGCGGGGACTGAGACGCCTTGCAGCCTTAGCCCTCAGGGGCATAGGGTGAGACCGGTTTTGGCACACTGGGTAAATGGATAGCCATTTAAGAAGTGATCCCAGCCACAAGCAATTTCCTGGGAAAGTTTCTGCTTAGCCCAAGTCAGCAATTTAAAGTGTTTTCTAAGCAGGCTGAGGAGGATGTAAGCTCTCCACCCTGCGGAGTTTGGGAAATCATTAGAGACACAGGATCACTCCCTACAAAGATCCAGAAACACAGAGTGATTCTGCCAGGGTCTAATCTGGGAGAGACACCTCCCCAACTCAGAGGACGGTCATAGGCAACAGTGAAAAATAATCATGAGGCAGAATCAACAGAAAAACTCTTTAAATATGAATAATCAGAGTAGATCAACTCCCCCAAGGCATGACAAGGTAGATACAGCACAGATCCCTTACATAAGCAAATGGCTGAGATGTCAGAAATCGAATTCAGAGTCTGGATAGCAAACAAGATCAGTGGAATGGAGGAAAGGATGGAATTAGAATTTCAAGCAGCAATCCAAAAGATGTCTCAGGAATTCAACAAATTCAAAGACAAAATGACCAAAGATTTTGACACATTGAGATAAGAAGTTGCAGCCCTCAAAAATCTGAAAAATACAGTAGAATCCCTCAGTAACAGACTGGAGCAAGCAGGGGAAAGGATTTCTGACATGGAAGACAAAGCTTTGGAATACTCTCAAACTTCCAAAGAGGTAGAGAAATGGAAGGCAAAAACAAATAATTCTCTCAGACAGCTCTGGGATAATTCAAAGAAAAACAATAATCGCCTTATAGGGATACCTGAAAACGATGAAGTAGCATCAAAAGGCACAGAGTCTCTTCTTTATGAGATTATGAAAGAGAGTTTTCCAGACATGCCAAGAGATTCTGAAATTCAGATAGTAGACAGTTTCAGAACCCCAGCATGACCCAACCCAAATAAAACATCCTCCAGGCACATCATAACTAAGTTGACAAAAGTTAATATGAAGGAGAAAATTCTGAAAACAGCAGGATGTAAGAAATCCATTACTTACAAGGGGAAGAATATTAGAATAACTGCAGAACTCTCTGAGCAAACCTTCCAAGCTAGAAGAGAATGGTCATCGACTTTCAATCTCCTAAAACAAAAGAACTTTCAACCCAGGATCTTGTATCCAGCTAAACTGAGTTTCACTTACGATGGAGAAATTAAATACTTCAATACATCCACATGCTGAAGAAATTTGTTATAACTAAGCCAGCTTTCCAGGATATTCTCAGACCTATCCTCCACAATGACCAGCGCAAACCTCCACCACAAAAGTAAACTCATCCAGAAACTATTTATCAAATTTCATCTTCCACAGTGAGGAAAGGGCTAAAAATGTCCACTGGACTTTCTAAAGATTCATCATTACTTTCAATTAATGTGAATGGTTTAAATTGTCCTCTAAAGAGGCATAGGTTGGCTGACTGGATACAAAAACTCAGGCCAGATATCTGCTGCATACAAGAATCTCACCT